>PVKA01015606.1:0-49669 GCA_004027165.1 Ctenomys sociabilis | reverse complement strand
GCGGCTTCTCTACTGGGACCTCCGCAGGGACCAGCCACTTTAAAGTGTGTTCAGTACCCGCCCCATGCACACAGCCTGTGGAAGAATGAGAAGTGAGCCCAGATGTTCATCCCCTCAGACACAGAGGTGTGTGCACAGCTGCGATGCTCTGGGATGGGGGAAGGAGTTAGAGGGACCTGAGGACGATGACCTTGTCACCACCCCTGGGCCCTCGGTCCTCTCCACCACTGAAATGGGCAGGCTGGAGCAGAGAGGGCCTGCACCTTCCCTTCCATGGCGAATCTCTGAGCGGACTCCTATGAAGTCCTATCTTCACCACGCTCTCACTTGCTGAGAACCTGCACTTGCCCCATGGTCTTCTCTGTCACCACTGGGGGTTTTGTTTAAAAAGCAAAAATCAGGATTTCTAAGAAAATGTCCCATTATTAATTTTTTTTTTCTTTTTGTATCGGGAAAGGGTGGGGACATCAGAGCTTTTATTTTTTTTGCCTCCTGCCAGCACCCATATCTCTCACTGAACAGTCTGTAACCCCCAGCTGTGCAGGCAGCTCTGACATCTACAGATTACAAGCCTCACGTGACCCATAAGGGCTCAGCAGCCTTATGTTGCAATAAGGGACTTCCTAGCACTGTTCTGGGAAACACTCCGCTCACAATGGACCCTGCTGCCACCTAGTGGGAAACAGACACCCCAGTCTCTGATAAGAAACTGGCCAGGCCCCTCCCAGGAACTGACTCTAGGCTGAGTTAGAAGGGCGCCCTTGGGCTCAAGTGCAGCTCAGGGGGGCAACCCTTGCCTGACATGCAACCGAGCACTGGGCTCCTGCCCCAGTCCACTAAAGTAAGGGAAGGGACTGTCATCCCTAGACATGAGTCCTGGTGCTATCCCCTTCCAAGGGCGCTTGGAGCCGAGTCTTCCCCAATGACAAGGCTGTGATTTCACCCACTCCTGGCCTGCACAATGTCACCCTAGATCCATCTGGGTGACGGAAAGGCTTGGACACAGACTGAAACCAAATCAAACCCAAGATCTTGGCCAACTGGGAAGGAAACGCAGGGAAAGGAAATTCCAGACTGGCCCAGAACATTCCACAGGTCCTCCCCACCCCCACCATTAGCCGGATCCTTACCGAAGGCTTTGGCGACATCTCCTGGACACGTGCAGCCTCCATCCTTCAAAGAGGAAAGAGCAAGGACAGGTCATCAAATCAGACAGAGCTTGGCCGGGCCGTTCCCTCCTGGGAGACCCGGGACCTGGGAGCTCATATCTCCTGGCCGCAGCGCAGGGCTGGTGTTTTCTGCTCCAGGCTGGGCCCCCAGATATTCCGCTCTGTACTCCCAGGCTGCAGTCAGTCCTCTGTGGTTGGGCCTGGAGCCCTACTCCTTGGTGCCCAGGCGCTGCCCCAGCCGGGCAACAGGAGGAGGCAGGAGTGCTGAGCTGCTGCAGGCTCTGCCCCTTCTCTGCCAGCCCTTACCCAGCAGCCTGGCTTCCCAGGCCAGGCTCTGCCTGTCTCAGGGGTCACTTCTCCCTCCCCACATGGAGACTGATTTAATACAAAGGCTGAATTACTTTAAGAGCCGAGGAAAGGACACGAGGCCAGTCCCCTTCCTCTGCTCCCCGTGTACTGGGTAGTCAGCCTCACACCAGGCTCTCCCACCCACTCAGGGCACCAGCTTAGGGCTGGGCCACTGAGAAGCCAGATGGGCTCTGGATCCTGTTTATACCCAGCTGCTCCAGGCAAGGCTCCCAGGCTGCAGAGCTCCTAGCTTCTCCTGACACAAACTGCCCAGCTGCTGCCTGCTCTTCCCAGTGAGGCTGGGGAGAAGTTTAGGGAGAGCAAAGGTGTCAGGAGCAATAGGACCAGTGGCAGGGAATGTGACAGAGTCCCAGCAGAAAGCTGTGTGACTGCAGGGGAAACTCCGAGACCTCAGAGGGCCCATGTGCGGCGGGACCCACTCTGGGGAGCAGCAGAGAACAAGGTCACCTGGCTACCCCTGGGGAACGACGCACAGGAAGGTGCCTGGCCCTGGGAATGTACCTGCACGGAACAAGGGTCAACCACTTTCCAAAGCGCATCTCGACCCAACGACACAGTGGGTGTCTACAGACTGGCCACTCCAGGAGCCAGCACTCCATCCTGCCAAAGGGAGGCCTGGAGACTTCGCTTTAGTTTTTCCCTGCATCAAGTGTGTCGTTCTGTGTGGCTTCCTCAACTCCCAGAGGGTGCAGGGCACCGACATGACACAGAGGTAGGTGCTGCACTTGGGGCAGGTGTGTGGCCTGAGCCCTCAAGTGAGGCTCAAAGCAGGGCAGGCGCTCTGTGACTCTTACTGCTGCCAACCCAGTGGGTGTTTATATTCTTTCACCATGAGCTCTACACCCTTCACAAGCCCCATCACTTAATTTTCTAGTGCTCTACCACTTTACCAACACCAGCATTACTCACCAAGCTCCCAAACCATAACCTTAAATAGACCACACTTTTCCTTCCCATTCAAATAGATCCCTACCAATCTGACCTTAAAATAAAACGCTTCTGTGTGCTCACAGATGTGTGAAGACTTTTCCTATAAGCTCCTAAAAGTTCCCCAAGATTGGGAGACAAGGCCAACTTGCATACCCCGTGTTATTGGGACCATAAGAAAATCAACCTGCTTCTTCCCCAGATAAGCAGAGAAATGCAGTTAGCATGATATCAGGACATGCTTCAGGTTGAAACCAGAGCTTCAGAGTGAATTTGTGAAGCGCACACTGTGTAGCTGACAGGCCTGACTGCACACTTAACTACATCCCATCTACCTTTGCTCAACACTGGGAAACAAAGCACTGTGCAGGCTTTGAACATTTACATCATTGCCAAATGCTTCTCCAAGCAAGCTCTTGTGTTAGGAGACAGAGCAGAAGGGCACCACCTTGCAAGCCAAGACACGTTTCCCTTACACAGAAACCCACAGTTGGAGGAGGATGTTAAAGGAAAAACAATTCAGTGCATGTTTTTTCCATGCAAATATCTAAACAGTGATTTCCAAGGGTTACTTGCTTTGTTTTCCAAGACAATTAACATTAACCTTTAGTAGTAAAAGGGTCATGGACACACTAGGTAGTTTGATTGGTAGATTTTCTGTATGTTTCTTCTGCTTAAAAATACTCATGCCTTAACTGGAGAATGGGGAAAAGGAAACCTGGGGAGAATGGAGCTGAAATCGAATACCTTCAGTGCACTGCAAAGAGCTAGCATGAACTTCACAGTCATTTCTGCATTCACACAAAAGAACCAGGAGTTGATCATTTGTAAGTGGGGGGGGGGGGGAATGAAACTTAGGTTGATCTTCCCGAGCAACAGAAAAACAAGATTAGAATTAGTTTATTATCTTAAGTTTTTAGAGCCTTCAGAGTGATATATATATTTATATATATATATATATATATATATTATATATATTATATATAATATATATAACATATATATATATTATATATAAATATATATATATATATATCTCCCCAGCCCAGCCCTATTTTAATTTTGAGACAGGGTCTTTCTAAGTTGCAGTGCTGTCCTGGCATGGGGTCAAATGAATCTGCAATCCTCCTGCCTCAGCCTCCCACAGTGCTGGGACCGTAGGTGGATGCCACCATGCCCAATTTAAATTGACTCTACTTCTGATGATGGTTATTTCCTTTAAAAAGCTTACTGGCACATCTGGTTATTCCCAGGCTAAGCCTATTTTGTTGGGAAATCAATCAAAAGATTATAGTATTTAGTCAATTTGGTTAGGTCTAAGTAATGGTGTGATAATAAAAAGAAAAATGAACTGATCAGAGCTTTATGGTCTTTGCCCATAGAGGACATCTTGAATTTTTCTGCTCTCTGCCTCCCTGAATAAATGAAGTCCATGGAGGCCGCAATAAAGAGCCACAGGAGACAAGGCCGGCACGTGATCACAGCTTAGCTGCTGGGTCTCCAGCCACTAGAGCCCTCCTCCGATGGCCTCCAGCACCTGGAAACCATGCCTCGCCAAGGAGCCCTAGGTGAGTGTGCTCACCCGGCCTTCAGGCGAGTCAGGGGCCAGCTCCTCCCCCTCCGCTACCACTCCCTGAGCTCAGTTGCTGAGGCTTTTTATCTCCACGCCAGTGCCTCCATGGCTCTGTTGCCACCACCCCCTGAGCAGCCCTGTCACCTCCCAGGCCAGGCCTACACCACACATCAGCTCCCTCACCAGCACTTCCTAAGGCAACCAGTTCCAAGTTCCTAAAGACAAAAGGAAGCCACTCCCCCGCATGCCCTGCACCCTTTCGCCACCCCACTCCCAACACAGTGGCCTCGAAGTCCCAAACATGTCACTCAGTCTTGCTTCCCCAGTGCTTTTCAGTTCCTTTCTTCTGTGTCCTCTGGAATACTCAAACAGGCCTCTCTAACCCTACTCCAGGAAACTTTCCCTGATCCCAAATCTGGGATTTCATGGCTTGTTACAGGTTCAACTATGCCCCCACACCACATTCCCTGTCCTGGTCCCTCAGAATGACATCTTACTTGGAAACAGGACCCTCCTAGCTGACATGAGTAAAGATGGGGCCATATTGGAGCTGGGCAGTGCCTCAACCAACAGTGCCAGAGTGCTTATGAAAGGACACAGACACACACACAGGGAGAACAGTGGGGCCCGGAAGGGAGGCCCCAATCCCGGGACCTGGCAGGTGGTGGAGAGGCATGGGACAGCTCCTTTCCCAGTGATGAGAGCCCTAGCAAGTACCCTCTGGGACCCTGATCTCAAGGCTGTCCACAGGCCTGCAGGACACAGCCCACCACCTACCTGGTCAGTATCTGAATTCAGTCACTACTGTGGCCCAGGGCCAGCCCCTTCCCCACCCACAAGATATGCACACTGAAGACTGGGTCAGGAAGTGGGGACCCCCTCTCGCCCCCCACTGAGAACTCTCTCACCCCTTTTACCCCTCCCCCTCACACTCACAGAGATGATGTGCCCCTTGAGGCCGTGGGCAGAGTCTGCGCACTCTATCACCGCGCTTAGCTGGGGGTAGCCCACCCCGGTCTTGGTGCGGGTGGTACACACGGAACCTGCAGAGGAAGGGGAACCCCAAGAGATGAATCTGATGTAACAGGAGCCCCCACCATCACTTTCACACGACCTGCCCTAGCGATTGCAGTGAGCCTTCCAGGCCAGAGGATACGTGACGTGCTTGGGGTATTGGGATGGAACTGAGGGCCACAAGAACCTGCTCTTCATCACAGCCTTTAGCAGATGTCCCGGTTGTGGCTTTAACCTCCCCCACTGACCCCAGCTCTATCATCCTTGCCCCATAAAGTACTCAAACTCTATTTCCCTCTACTATATGCACTAGAGTCTAGAGATCTCACAGGGTCCACCTACAGCACCTCATGGCTTCTCTGCCTCTAGTGTTTCTCAAACGACAAACTTCTCCAAGCCTCGTCACCTCCCCTCCAGTGAGACACAAAGTCAAGTGCCTCGCACAGGTCCAGGGGTCTTCTGGGGAAAAAATGGCCTGGGCCAGGGCCTGGCTCTCAGCGAAGGGAGAGCGTACTGGACACCCTGCCTCTGGCCTCAGCAGGCCAGGCCGCTTGTCTCCTCGGTCCCGTAGTCCATCTCCCTGCGGTCTGCGCTGAGTCCCCACACAGCCCAAGCCTGAGGCAGGCGCCTGGACACACTCCTGCCCCAGCCCCCTTCCTTCCATAGTCAGGCCCCAACAAGGCTGGGCAGAGGCTTCCCCACCGTGTGCTGCCCACTGCCCTGCAAACCTCGCCACTCCCCCTGCTTCACGCAAATCTACTAGGTCAAGTACCATCTGCGGCCCCCATCGCTCTCTCGGCTGCTGAGCCCGGACTCTGCAGCCCCTCTGAAGGGATAGGCTGCTCCCCACCTCAGAGACTTCTGGGCACAATCTTCTCTCTCTAAGCACTCTGACTTCTGTATCAGGCCCCCTTAGCCAGCCAACCCTTTTTCATATTTCAGGCTTTGTCCTCAAAGGCCACTGCCCCAAGGACATGTGCTTCTCTCTGGCAGAAGCGCTGGCATAATATTTGTGTAAGGACACAGCCTGTTTTCTCTGCTGGATGGTAAGCTCCACGGCTATTCACACTGTTGTCTAGCCAAAGGGAGGGGAAAGCCCAGTGCCTACTAAGGGCTCTATAAATAGACACTGGAAGAATACATGGACTCAAGAATGAATGAGTCACCACATCCCTGCTGGGTCTCCTGCTCTGCCACTGGCTCCTGCACGTCCTGTGACCATCATGGGGTGCTCTGGGCCCAGGCTAAAAACAGACCAGCCTTATTCGGAACTCTTGTCCTGAATGATATTAACGCCTTGAGTGGTAACATGAAAGCTACTCTAAAAGGAGTTTGGTCTCCTGTGTATTAAAAGCTTGGCTATTTTGTGAGCATACAGGGCCCATCTTCCTAATGTCCCTTTCATATGCAACCAATCTCCCTAAGAACTACAGCAGCGCTGAGCCACAGCCTGGGTCCTGGGCTACAGCATCCCCTCTCCCACTGACACAGCTCACTCTGTCACAGGCTGCTTCCTTTTCTGAGTGTCTTTGGCCAGGAATTACTTATATAAATACTGTTGCTTTTTCATCTCAAATGAAAACATGCATCTTCTTTCTTGTTGTGGTTACTGAGGGATGCACAAGGAAGAATTTTAAAACATGACATGGGCCGGAGAGATAGCTCAGTGGAATAAGTGCTTGCCTGAAAAGCACAAAGTCCTGAGTTCAATCCCTGGTAGCACCACAAAAAGAGAGAGAGAGAGAGAGAGAGAGAGAGAGAGAGAGAGAGAGAGAGAGAAAGAACAGCAAGTATGTCAGAAAAGGAGCACATATTGAATAGAGAGAAAATGGTGACACACAGAAGTGGGCCCAGGGGAGACGGGCAAAATCTGACAGACAGGTCCAGGTGAGGAGCCAACTGTGGTAACTTTCTGGGCCACAGGCAAGTTCAAACCTGGCCTGCCAGCCGCAAGGCTGTCGGCAATGGTTTGGATCCTTCAAACCCTTACGTAAACCTGTGCCCTCCCTGTCCGCGCCTGTCCTCACAGGCCCATCGGGCTTCCCCTTGTTCTTCGAGGTGTGGGCCATCAGCAACACCTGCATTGTCCTCTTCCTCATCTGTATTTTGATCAAGATGTCATATGCTGACCACCAGCTACATTGCAAAGGTGCATGGGGATACAAGGAAGTAGCAGAATAATGGCACTTTTCTCAGGAGATTTGTCTGGAAGCTCAGTGATATTTTCAGAAAAGAAAACAAAGAGTGTTCTGGACTCCTGACTGAACCATTCTTGCCTTGCTTCTAGCCACTGCAGCGTCCCCCGGCCCCAGGTCCCATTTGTCCCACAGACAACTCTGCTGCCTCCCAACAGGCCTTACCCGGTCCGACTCCCACTTTGATGATATCTGCTCCAGACAGAATGAGCTCTTCCACCATTTCTCCTGTCACCACATTTCCTGCCTGAGAGAGAAGAACACAGCTCATGAGTGGGGACAATACCTGTGCATCTGAAGGTGAATGGGGACCTCCACACCCAAACCCAAGGATGTGCACGAGCCGAAGCCACCAGGCCACCAGGGAACAAAAAGAAAAGGAAAACACTGGACCCAATTATTGGAGTCTATGTAAGTCTGAAGACGGCAGACCCGGCTGCTCTCCAGGCTTCCTTCTCTGCAGAACGAAACACAGACTTGTGGAGACACCTGGAGACCACAGAGAAAACTGCCTGTGGGGGCTGACGGCACTAAAAGGCACAGATTGAGGTCATTTTAGAATAAGAAGAGACTGGGGAAAAACTGGGTGAGGGCTTTTTCAACATCTCGGCAACTGACCAAGCAAAATCTTCCAAGGGATCTAAGCAATGAAACACTTGATCAAAATCCTTACTGTTGGGCATCAAAGGCTTCAGAGACTGAAAGACTCCTTAACAATCTCTGTGCATCACCAGAGGCAGCAGCATCAGAAAACTGATCATCTCACACTTGAGAACAGCACCCAAGCTCCCCCAGCTAGTGCGGGGTGCCATTAGACATGCATGTGGTCCCCCTTGGGACCACATGCCATGAGCCACTGTGCCACTTACAGAACAGGAAGCTTTAGCCCTGAGAAAAAACACGGAAAGCCAGGAAGTGGAGAAATCCATCAACCAGAAGAATGCATCTGGTTTGGAAGTAGTACAAGTTCTTTCGCTGTAGGAGTCTGGGAGCAAAAAACACAGCCCTTTGTATCACAACTCGCTGCCCCACGGATTCTTCAGCTGGGCCACAGGATACCTGGGAAGGGGCTCTGTCGAATCCCCCCAACTCTGCAGAGTCACATCCCGCCAGATGCAGCCACTCATTCTGCACTACCCAAGCCCAAGGGTCTTTTCACGCCCTAGTTCCCAGAGAGGAGCTTTCTTTTTTAAACTACACAAAGTGACTTCTACTGCAGAGCAGTTGGAAAGGTGCTGAGGCAGAGGGCAAAGCCACTGTCATGCAAATGCCGGCTGACAGAGGACCTTGGCAGCAGGCCCAGAAAGGATTAGAGGTGGGTTAGAGTTAAAGTAAAAGTTCTGGGCCCCTATATTCAGAGGAAAATTATGAGCACTTGGAACAGAAGGGCATACGTGGAACAACAAAAGAGCCTTCTACAGAAAATGGAACACACACAAACACACATGCTCGTACAATCAACAAATATCCAGTTAGAGAAAAATGGGTACAATTATGACAAAGCATTCAAGTGACAAGAACTCAGCAATTTATAAGAAAAACTCTTAGTAACTCACAAAATGAGCATCCAGGGACAAGATCAAACTAGTAACAGTGGCTAATTAAAAAGGAAAGGGGTTAGCCTCCCTACTAGTCAATTTTTTTTATTTATTTTATTGAAGAACAAATAACAATGAGACAATTTCAAGACAAATTAACAGGACATATTTGATAATTAATACTTTGCAAACTGTTTTTGTAATGTTTTGGTATTGTATAAGGTGCATACATGGTATTATACTTACAGATGCTATTATAGCAAATGTCTCTAATCAGTGAATTAAGAGAGTGTAGCTATTTACTTATCTTATTTTTTATAGCTGAATTATATCACAGATTCAATAATTAATACTTTCTACTTGTTATCATCCTAGTGGTTGTCCATAGTACTAGAAGCGGACATAATATCCTGTCCAACCACTATTAGTGCAAATCTTGTTTCTCATAGAATTATGCAGAAGCACTGCATATTTATCCTAACTGTACTGTTTATACACACACATCATGATTCTTCCTTTGTATACCCTTTTTTTTATTGTCTAGACCTGTCAAAGATGGGCACTCCATTGTCATTAAACCAATTTAGGTGCCTGAACTCAGCGACACAATCCAACACAGTCCAGCATTCCACAATAACAGTGAGTTATCTGAAGAAGTTGTTGACTGTAGCCATTTACAGCTCAACTTATTATTATGGCCCCACATTATATACCTCATTTTTATACTTTTCTGCTGGATGGTTAAGACCGAGATAGAGCAAGACCTATATACCAAAAGATGTAGCTTTTGTTTCTGATGAGGTCAGTGAGGTCTCCTCAGGGTTTATCTTGTAAACCTGTACCTTACTCAGTAGATCCTTTGTCTGTGTCATTCATGTGGATGAGTCACGGCCAATGCCTGACCAGTTTGCTCTCTATGAGAGCCTGAGAGAGTTTTCTCTCCATGTGACTCTCCCCAGGCACACTATAGACATCAATCTCTGTCCTCTGTGGCTCCATAATCTCCTTGATCAGAAAATTTGGGTCACAACTGAGTTTCATGATGTTGCAGTACAGGTTCTCCTATGTCCTGAGTCTTCGCTGACCTTGAAAGGCTAGGGCCAAACTGTTGGCTGACCTTGTAGCTCTTCTATTTCTCCAGTTTTGATCTGTGAACTTAGGTTTTTAACCATCCAGAAGAAAAGCCGATGAGTACCCTGGGCAGCATATGCCGTTCAGTTTGCCCTAACTATCTGACCAAATTCTTTTCAGTTGAATTTAAGATATCAACAAGGTACTACTTCTCCTTTAACAAATTATTATTGCTGTGAACACTGATGCTGAAGACACCAGACTTTCCACCAGCACAATGTCTATTTTCGGATAAGTTTTCCTAGAGAGTGATTTGGGCATATAGAAGAAATGCAAAACTATGCATGGCCCATGAACTAACAATTCTTAGATTCCCAAGGAAATCATTATAAGTGAGGCCAGATGTGACTATGCGGAAGTATTACTTTTAACAGTACAAAACCACAAATCTACTCCCAAAATAGAAATGATTGAACCATTTTAAAAGTCATGTGGAATCTTTTTTGGTTTTTAGTTTTTGTGTTAGATGTATGTTGCCAAAGACTGAACCTTTAGCCTCACTCATGCAAATATTGAACCAATAGCCGGGGTGAGCTACTCCCCAGCCCTGTGCGATGTTTTTTAGAGAAGTTTAATGGCATGGGAAATGTTTAAATACTTTCAGTATAATTCTGGGAGAAATAAGATCTCGATCTTGTTGGTGTGTGTATGTGGGGTGTGTGTGGGAGGGGGGAGCAGAGAGGGGAGAGAGAGACAGTGACAGAGAAAAAGAATGAGAAGCTTGAAGCCACCATTAATGAGTTACTCTGTGTTTTCTGAAGAATGTAACTATAGCTGTTAAAACTTTTAATTGTTTAAAATTTACAGAAAAATAAGTGTGGAAACTATATATTCAACTGCCATCTGATGATAAATGACAATAAAATATTAATTCTACCCTTACAAAAAGAGAGAGAGAAAATGGATCAAGTCACACGTAGTGTGTGACTGCGATTCCAGTGACTCAGGAAGTTAGAGAGGAGAATTCAAGTTTGCGACTGGCCTGAGCCACTTATCAAGAGCTCTGTCTCAAAATAAAAAATGAAAAAAACGTTGGAGTCATAGCCCAGTGGCAAGAGCCCTGGGTTCAGTTCCTAGGACTGCAAAAAAGGGAGGGAGGGAGAAAAGAAAGGGAAGCTAACAAATTGTATTTAAGTAGAAGGACTATCGGACTTTCACTGATTTTCTTCAGCTTTTCTGGAGAAAATAGATGTTCTCATAATTAAGTAGAAAATACATGCCCTTATAATTAAGTGGGGGAGTCTTTTGGTTTGGCTGGGCTTTGTGTGTGTGTGTGTGGTGCAGTGAACAGTAGGAACTCTGTACTTAGGAAAAGATAAAGACCACAGAAAGAAGGTCAGAACCCACATTGGGCACTGGTTCACCCACTTAAAAAACAAAAAAATCAACAAAATACAACCTAACCCTAAACCCTCCACAATCACATTTCCAAGATGGACTCTGTTCATCCCAATCTTAGCATGTAGGAGCTAGTTCATGCTCACGGACGTGCTCCGGACAACATAAGCCGTCTCTTCCAAATGGGAAGAGGACCAGGAGGTGGGGAGGGGCGGAGGTGTTACATATGACACGCAGGCACCAACTCCTCGTGCTGAATGTAATCATGATGTATGGCAAACGCGTACCAGAAAATTTTTAAATTTAATGTTGTGAGCCAAATAAACCTGTTTGATTTATAAGGGTTTATTAAAAAAAAAAAAAAAAAAAGCTCAGGCCAGCGACATAGCTCAGCAGTCTAAAGTGCCTGCTCAGGCAACCTTAGGCAAATGCACAGGGACCACTGTGCTACCCCCAGCACCACATGCCATGCCAGCCCCACCCCGGAGGATGGGCTGAGCTGGCCACAGAAAAAAAAAAAAAAAAAAAGATAGAGTCAACTCCAGGAACTATACCAGGAACAATCACAGGGACAGAGTAGGTTTAGCAGGACCCAGGAGCTATCACAAGTGTGTCCTCTCCACTCAGCCACGCCCACAGCTCTTGTGTCACTGGCCACTGAGGCCCTGTGGAAGCAGCTAGGGTGAGCTCTTAGGAAAGGCCGCCAGCCCAGCAGGGAACACTAGGGACCTGGATCCCCGCTGAGAAGAGCAAAGAGCTGCTTGTTCACATTTGAAACCAAGAGAACCAAAATCACAGGACCAGCTCGGAAATCAGCACAGTCAGGCCCAGTCCAACAGAGATCGTGTGGGCGCAGGGGTGCTGTCCCTGAGTGGGGGAGCTGGGCAGGCATGGGGAGGTGGGAGCTGCTGTAGCTCAGCTCAAAGCAACCCTATGGAGGGAGCGATACAGCATGGTCCAGTGTGTCCCCACTCACAGCACCACAGCGGGCTTGGTCACTTGGGCAATTCAGGGCATTCACTTCCCAGGCAGCCATGACACAGAAGCTACTAAGCCTCATGAGGAGCAGTGCAGCAGGCAGGCGGGGTGTGTGTGTGTGTGTGTGTGTGTGTGTGTGTGTGTGTCCCCACCGCAGGTCCTCTGCTCCCTGGAAGGCCAGTCACCATCTATGCTCACCTACTCTGGGTGGCAACAAGCACTCCCCTCTCTTGCCAAGGAGATGTGGGAAGACTTGGGGAAAGGACACAGCTGCTGTGGCCTGACTATGTCCCCAAATTCCCAGGCTGAGCTCCTCACCTTCAGGAGGAGGGCAGGAGACAGTGGGGCCACCCAGAGATTATTAGGTTCTGGGGACAAAACTCTCCAGAATGGGACTGGCGCCCTGTTTGCAAAGGCCCCAACAGCTCGCCCCTCCCAGCACGGGAGGACACAGTGTTAAGACTCCGGCTCTTAACAGGGCACAGGCTGTCAGGCCCCAAATCTGTGTTCACCTTAGACGTTAGCCCCCAGAACCAGGGAAGATAAACAGGACTTCTATGAACTGCCTGTCTATAGTGTCTGATTACAATAACCCAGACAGACTCAGGTCAAAGTCCTCTGCGCAGAACCCATGAGCGGGTGGCCCCAATTTTCTCAGCTTCCCCTTGGAGCCACGTTGATGGCAAAAAAACACTCAGACAGGTGTGAGCATTCGCCTCTCTTACTGTGAGTCCTGACAATCACACGAGGTGTGAGTCTCCATTTAAGCTGCTATGACATGGGATGCCTGAGAGTACTCACCTGTATATACCAAGCGCTTTACAAAGAAAACCATCAAATTCTTAGCAGAGGGGCCTGGGGCTTGTTTGGCACACTGTGAATGCTAATCCTTCCACTTTAGAGTTACTTGTGTCATGACCCTTCTTCCTACTTCTTTACAAGTTTTCCTACTTGGAGTCAAATCCATATAGCACAAAATCTAGGGTTCTATTTTTAAGTGCACAGTTCGGTGCATCAGTGTACACTCACGCTGCTGTGTGACCATCGGTGTTACCCGTGCCCACAAGCTTTGCATCTACCCACTCGTCCCTGGATCCTCTGGGGTCTCCTGTCAAGAAAAGACCTTTCCATAGAACGATCAGAGGCAGAGGCAGGAGTGGCGCGTGCAGAACGGGCTGGCTTGCCAGTGCCATGCAGGTGACGGGTACACAGCCCAGGACCTCCTCCAAAGTCCACCCAAGACAGCGCCCCGCCCCCCGCCCCGCGGCGGAGACACGGATGCTGTCAGCGCCACGGGCCTGTCACCACACATCCGCAGCTCAGTGTGCGGCTGCCTCGGAGCCTCTGAGGCCCTTAGCGGCTTCAGCTATAGTTGAAACTGTGAGCCAAAATGAACCTGCTCTGCTTTAACAGCAGGTATCCTGTCTCAGCAGCAGCGGAAAGAGGACTCATGGCAGGAGGGAGAGGGGTGAGAGAAGAAACGGAAGCGTTGTGCGTGTCTCCAACTTCCCACAGGGAACGGAAACATCCCTGTACTGCACGCAGGCACAAGAGCTGAAAATTTTAAATTAAAAAAGCCATCAGGCAAATGTTCTTGAAATATTTTGCGTCCCCTCACACCCCAAGGCAAGGCTCACCCTGGCTGAACAGCAAGGAAGGCGCCAGGACGCCAGGAGGGGCCCTCGCTCTGACTGCGAGGAGCGGCCAGCTTCTTCCCAGGACGCTTCAGAGCACCTTTCAGTTCCCTGTTTTGTGAGGCAACAACACTCAGCGTCCACACTGCAGCCACCAGCTCCAAAGGGCAGGGTGACACCGATGCAGCGTCACAGTCTCTCCAAAAGCCACAGAGTGTGTGTTCAAAGTCACCAAGAACCAAGGGCATCAGAATACAGGAAGGTTTCTGAGGGAGCCTCAGATTTCAGAGGTCAGTGCGAGCAAAGAGTACCTTTGGAATACACAGCTCCTTGACAGACTCCCAGATTCACTGAGGGGAAAACCAACAGGGCAAAGACAGCTCCACGCTGACCAGCTGCAGGCGCAGAGGCCCCACAGCAGGGGGCCGCACACCAGAATGGGGGCTCTGCCCCCACCCTCCTGACAGCAGCACCGTGGGGGGCCTGCCCTTGCTTCCTCCTCTGCCTTTGCTCCCACGGCTCCTGCTATCCACCCCTGAGGGGTGGCACACAGATCCTCAGGGCAGGTAACCAATCCAGTTCTGGGAAGGCCATGAACTGAACCTCACAACCACAGAAAGCTCTGGGGGCCACCCTTAAAAAACTTATACATGTTTTCTTCTCCTTCTTAATACAGTTCCCCTAGCCCTACCCCCTGCCCAGCTTTCTTCTCCACCAGAGACCTCTGATGGACCTCACCATTCATAGGCAACTGCTGGGTAGGCTGCACTGTTTATAGAGCAGTATCCCATGTGAACCCCACAATAATTCTCCAGACCTTTTCATAGGTGAAGGAAAGTGACATCAGAAAGTATATAATTCCCCAATGTGACTCACACCAACCTGACTTCAGGATTACTATAGGCTTAATGTCTGCATCCTCACAAGCTTCCTAGCTTTCATGTCCTAAAACCTAATGCCCAATACAATAGTATTATCCATATGAAGTGGGCACTTTACAAGATGACTGGGTCATAAGGGTGGGGTCTTCATGTACAGGATTAGTGCCCTTGTAAAAGAAGCCAGAAGAAATGTGTTTTCCCCATCTACCATGGAAGAATGTGGCTAGGAAATATATCACCAGACACAAAATCTACCTACACTCAGACTTCCAGCCTACAGAACTGAGAGCAGTGAATTTCTCTCCTTCATAAGCTGCCCTGTTGATGATGTCTTATGGTGGCAACCTAAATGGGCTAAGGCAATAGGTTCTAAATTAGTGATTTTAACAGGGCAGTAACTAGCTATAAAGTAGAGAGTGGAGGAAGCAAGTGAAGTACCCAGAAAGGCACAAAAGCTCAGCTGCAGCAAGCCCAGAATATTGCAGAGCCAACGAAACAGCACAGAAAATCTCAAACACACCACCCAGCAAACCAGACATGCACATGATGGCCAATTACACAGGGCTCAAAGCCAGACACAGTGCCTTCCAGGAATGCATAAAGAAGTGGCTAAACAGACCCCTGTGAAGAAGGAAAAGATGACCACAGTTGAGATGGATATTTCTTCTGAGGGGCTCCAGAACACAAATCTCCTGGAGAATTCTTAGTTTGGATTTTTTTTTTCTTGGCAGAACTGGGGATTGAACTCAGACCCTTGCACTTGCCAGGGAAGTGCTTATTCTAGTGAACCATCTCCCCAGCCCCCTGAAATTATTAAGCTTCCACATTTTATGCACTTTTTGAAAATATTTCATATTTCACAACTCACAAAACGTCAAAGACAGAAGAACAGTAAAAGCAGCAATAGGTCAGCCTCTCTGGGACTCAGGATGCAGACCCCGCAAAATAACAACCTGGAGGGGGCCGGAGAGATGGCCCAGTGGAATAAGTGCTTCCCTGGAAAGCACAAGGTCCTGAGTTCAATCCCTGGTTCCACCAAAAAAAAAAAGGAAATCATTAAAAAAAATCCTTGGGAGTGGGGAGATAGCTTAGTAGAATAAGCGCTTGCCTGGAAAGTGCAAGGTCCTGAGTTCAATCCTCAGTTCCACACTCCCCCCCACACACAAAAAAAGAACAAAATAACAACCTGGGAAGGAAAAACATAGAATCCTAGGACCCAGGAAGGATTGGTGGGAACGTTGTGGCCAAAAGAGAAATCGGAAAGGCCAGACATAAAAGGAGAAGTGAGGAAGTGATTTGCACTTTCTCCTCAGCTCCTGACTTATAGCTGGAGCAATGGGTGGACTGGCCCCTAAGAAGTGCAGTCAAAGTGGAGGTCTCCGAAAGCCCTTGGGGAGAAGCAGGTAGACAGAACAGACCAGAGGGTGCTGGGACATCTTGGTACGTGATGCCAGCCCAAACACCTGTGGACTCTCTGAAGCAAGTGTTTGGACACCATAGAGGGAAGGGCCAGCCTAGAAGGCCAAGAAGTGGCCAAGGTTGGCTTTATTTCAAGATTCCCAGCTTTACATTCCCACAGTGACTGGGTGAGGGTCAGAGAGAGGATGGTCAGGATGGCAAGAGACAGAGGCCAGGTTCATCTAGAGTCTTGTGGAATTCAGACCTTGAGGTCAATGCACCTCGAAGTCCTAGAAAGCCAAGAACAAATCAGCTCTAAAACTAGTACAGAAAAAGAAATTATAAGGAGCAAAGAAGAAACTGTTGAAATTGAGATTTAAAAAAAAAAATTAATCAGTGAATTAAAGAGTTGGCTCTTTGAAAGACTAAACAAAATAGATAAAACTTTAGTCAACCTTATTTTTAAAAAGAAAGAAAAAGACCCTAATCTATATAATTAGAAATGAAAAAAAGTGAAATCACAAATGTTTCTTGGAGATCCAGAAGATTATAAGTAACTACTTTGAGAACCTGTACTCTAATACAATGAAAAAGTCAGAAGGAACATAAATTCCTAGATACATATGAACTACCAAAGCTAAACCAAAAAGATGAAAAAATATTTAAATAAGCCAGTATCATTCAGTGAAACTGAAGAATAAAAACCTACCAACAGAGAAAAACCCAGGACCTCTTAACATTCACTGCCAAATTCTAGAACTTTAAAGAAGATCTGACACCGATAGATAACCAACTCTTTAATAAAATTAGAAAGGAAGCAGTACTCCCAAGTTATTCCTGGAAGCCAGCATTTCTCTGATTCCAAAACCAGAAAAAGACCTAATCAAAAAGAAAAAGTACAGTAAGTTCCCAACTTACGAATAAGTTCTTTCCTGGGAAAATGTAAGCCTTCTACACCTCAATATACCATGTAAGACATAAAAAAAAAAACCACATACACACACATGAAATAAACTATAAACTATTTTTACTTTTACAGTTACCTTAAAATGGCAGTGCAGACACACGATCAAGAAACCACCCAGGAACAAATACTGGCAAGGCTGTGGGGAAACAGGAATGCTTCTTGGTTGGGCACAATGGTCCCCGCTAATCCCAGCAGTCTGCATGAGGCAGGGGGATCATTGCCAGTTTGAGATCAGCCTGGGCTGCAAAGTGAGCTCAAGGCCAGCCTGAACTGCATAGCAAGATTCTGTCACAAAGGAGGAGGAGGAGGAGGAGGGGGAGGAAGAAGGGGAAAAGGAAGAAGAGAAGAAGAAGAAAAATAAAGAAACCCCTTTTTGGGGGCTGGGGAGATGGCTCAGTGGAATAAGTGCTTCCCTGGTGTGCGCAAGGGCCTGAATTCAATCCCCAGTTCCGCCAAAAAAAAAAAGAAAGAAACCCCTTTTCATTGTTAATGGCAGAGTAGATTGATAGAACCACTATGGAAGTCAGTGTGGAGATTTCTAAAAAGACTAAACATAGAAATTCCATTTGGCCCAAATAGCTCCATTTCGGGTATCTTTTCAAGAGAGTTAGAAAGATCAGACTCCTGCAAGGATGTAAACCTACAAATTTACAGCAGCACAATGAATAACAGCTAAATCTTGAGATCAGCCTATGTGCCTGATCAACAGATGCATAGATAAAGAAAATGTGCCAACGTACAATAGAGGCTTATTCTGCCCTTAAGAAGGATAAACCCAACGCATCTGCTGGAAAGTAGATGCACCTTGAGATCAGAATAAGTGAAATGAATCAGACACACAGCTTCATATGTAAAATTTAATAGGAAAGGGGAGAGAAAAAAGAAAAAAAGTATGGTTCTCTTGTAGGTTTCTGGTTTTGCTCTACTATGGTATGAGAGCTCACTCTGTAAGAGTCACATTTGTTAGAATGTGTTAAGGTTATGAAAAATTTTGAAGAACAAAAAAAAATCCCACGATAGCATAATCTATGAAGACAGACAGCAGCTCGGTGGTTACCTAGATTTAGGGAGCAGGAGACGGAAGGCAGTGGCTAGTCACTGGTAGAGCAGCAGACTTGGAATAACAAAATGACCTGGACCAAAGCCGGGCGTGGTGGCGCATGCTTGTAATCCCAGCACTCGGGAGGCTGAGGCAGGAGGATTGTTGTGAGTTCGAGACCAGTCTGAGCTACAAAGTGAGCTTAAAGCCAGACTGAACTGCATAGCGAGACCCTGTCTCAAAAAAGAAAAAAAAAAAAAAAAAAAAAAAAAAAAAAAAAAAAAAAAAATGACCTGGACCTGAAAGCACAGTGGCAAGAGCACCTGCCGGGCAAGCGCAAGATGCCATCAAAATATGACCTAATGTGTTTTCTCTTTTATTTTTTTTAATTTTTAAATTTTTTTTGGATTTTAGGGAAGGGTCTACGGGGTGTTCAGGGTTTTACTACTAGATCAGACTCTAGTGATCTGCCTGTTTACAGCCTCCCAAGAGCTGGGATTACAGGCGCGCACCACCACACCCAGTCTCAATTGCTGTCTCAGCTTGCCCTGGGGGTAGAGCCGGCATGGTAGGCCTGGGGATTGAACCTCCAGCCCCTGCCTTTTCTCTTTTAAAGACAGCAAGACCCAGTTTTTAAAAAATTAGAAATGATACACAATTTCACTGAAAAAAAATAATAGGAAAAACAACCTAACTTTGGCTACAGCTATAGTAATACAGGTTCATCAATGTGCTAAAATCTATTGAATCTTATATTTTCAGTTTGTACATTGTGTGCTACACAAACAAGGGAAGACTCCTGCTCAACACACACTTAGTTTTTCTCTGTCCCAGGGAGGGATCCACAGAAGTCAGGCTTCATACCGAACGCTGCTCATGGGCCACCAGATCACAGCCAGAGCATGAGGTCTTGGCTCCTTTGCAAGCCCAGATTGCTGCACCCTGTTTAACCTGCCCCCAAGAGAAAGTTGTGATTTTTTTTCTGTTGGCTTTTGTGGGGTACAGGGTACTGAGGATTGAACACACAATGACCTACATTCCAGGCCTTTTTTATTTTTATTTTTTTATTTTTTATTTTTTTTTGTCTATTTGAGACAGGGTCTCACCATGCAGTCCAGGCTGGCCTTAAGCTCACTTTGTAGCTCAGGCTGGTCTCGAACTCTCAATAATCCTCCTGCCTCAGCCTCCCGAGTGCTGGGATTACAGGCATGCGCCACCACGCCTGGCTCTTTTTTATTTTTATTTTTTATTTATTTATTTATTTTTAGTGACAGAAGCTATCCAAAGACCAGATCAAAATTTAAGATTCCTGATCTATATAATAGACTCCTAATTGTTCCTAGTCTTTACAGAGATATTGCAAAAGAAAGAGAATGAATATAAAGCTAAAAGATAGCAGGGGATTGAAGACAGAAGAAGACCATACTCTCTCTTACAATCAACCACTACACAACACAAGAGGAATCCAAGGCATATGGGTTCTTTTCCCAAGTGATTCCCCAATGGACACCAGCAGAGTGTTCTACCATGTAGTTAAATTCTGATAGAATTAGAGATAGTGTTACCCCCACAGTTTAGGGCACAGTCCCACAAGACTATCCCACTTCTTATTTTCCAGTCACAAGTAGCAGGTTACCCACAACTTCGGTCTGGCTTCAAGGATCCAAACCTCAAACCATGGCTGGGTCTCCACGGTGACCACTCTCGCCCAAGAACACATTAACAGCTACCTTAGTGGCACAAGAGATGTTTCTCATCAACCAGAGACTTCCAGGGGATGTAGGAGCTGAGGCAGAAGCTCCTGTCATTCTGAAAGTTAAAAAGATCCTAGAAGCTCAGTGTCAGGAACCCAAAGATCAAATGCGATAATAAAAGGATCTCCTAGTATTCAGATCTACAAAAGTTTTATGAGTTCCACTGGGGGGTAGCCTTACTATTTCATAGTAGTTAACAGATTTATTGTTATTTAATGATTTATTGATTGTGAACTTGATCGGCTTGAGAGACACCTCAGAGATTAGTAACACACACTTCCAGATGTGTCTAGAGGGGTCACAGGGCTGTGACCTGGGGGGTTACCATGCTCTTTTACACTGTTTTGTATTAAGCTGTCTTTAGTTTACTTTGCGATGAACGATGATATAAAAATGTAATTAATAAAACTAAGTATCTCTTAAAATTCAAGTGAATATAAAATGAGGATGAACTTCAACTTATGATTCTAGTACCTTGACTCATAAGAACTATGCCTTCATTTTAAAATTTTTAGACATGTGCAATTCATAATAATTATGAAGTATGGTTTGACATTAAACTGAACTATTGAAAAAAAATTTCATTATAAGGGAAATGAATATGAAAATGACAATAAAATTAGCACTAAAATGCCTGGTCATCTCAGCCACAGGAAAAAGCCCACGCCTTGCATTCCTACTGGAGTGCGGGATGGGAAAGCTGCTGCGGCTGTCAGTTTGGTTGGTGTCAAATGCATGTGTTCTTTGGCCAGGATGGCTGGACATTTATTTACTAAAATTAGTACATCTTCTATCCGAAAAGTAAAATTAATTAATTTAAATTCCACTTGTAGGAATTTATCTAACCACTCCACTACAGATGTTTAAAATTATATGTACATATGTATATTTACTATGATTTTGGTCATAGTAATAATACAAACGATTGGGAATAACACCAATGTGCCTCAATATGGTACAATGTACATAACAGCCACTTAAAAATGATAGCAGTAGCTACGAAATAAGATGAAAGGATCTTTGAGTGTAGCATTAAATGCACACAGTCTAGAGCAATGTGAGGATGTGCCCCTCCGGGCGAGGACACTGGCTGTGGACACACAGCAGTACCTGCGTTCACGCACGCTGGTGTGTGCACAACACCCCTGGATGTGCACTCAGGAACACACAACGGCCATCCATCCTAGGGACGAGCTACAGGTGGCTGGGCCAGAGGTGGGACACGTGTGCTTTTATGCCCTTTTGTGACTTATGACCTGTATGGCATCTCTGTGTCTGATCTAGCTTTAAAAATTAAGAGTGATTAGTGACTCAGCACATTAAAAAAAAAAATCTATTCTTTGCTAAAGGATGATGAAGATTCTTTTAAAAGGTCTCACCTATTAAGAGATACTGAATGACATTCAGCAAAAATAAGGGTCACTGTGTTTTGTTTTGTTTTGTTATTGGCAGAACCGGAGATCGAACTCAGGCCCTTGCGCTTGCCAGGGAAGCATTTATTCCACTGAGGCATCTCCCCGGCCCCAGTGTTTACTATTGATCAAGACTTCATTTTCTATAGAGGAAAACTAGTTTTCAGATCTTCCATTCTGGCTGCTTCTCCTTTTCCTTGGGAGTCTCAAATTGCCTTTTAATAATAAGCAAGCACCAAAGCTGTGAAGAGAAAAAGGTCCCTACCACACTCATGCTCTGCCTTTCCCACCTTGACAGTGCTCCAGGCACCTACCATGATAGTATGCTTGGGAAACTTGGCTCGGACCAGTTTCACGAACTCCACAAAATGCTCCGAATACCCGTTGGCCACATCCAGGCAAATGAACTTCACCTGCGGAACCGCCTCCAGAATGCTGCTCATCTTGTCCAGATCGTTCTGTCCGCTGCCCGAGCTCACAGCCACATGCTGCACAGACAAACAGAGACCAGTGTGAAGCAGCAGCAACCACAGGTAGACCTTGGCCCACCCAGACTCCCAGTGGCGGGCCCAGTGCCGTGAGCCCGTGTGCCACTCCACAAGAGAGCCTCATGCAAGAGCAGAGGTAGAAGAGACCCTATCTGGTCTCTTTCCCACTCTTAAGTTGCTTGCATCCTTAAACCTGGACCTCAGTTGCAAAATCTTTCAAGTAAACAAATTCTTAAATAGCCACAAAGCCTGGTAACCTTGGCTTTGATGTCATTATCTCAGTTTTCACCGCAGAACTACAAATCTTGTCCCTACTGGTGCAGTGGTGTATCAGCACAGAAACTCCAGCAAGGACAATAAGAGAGTGGGGAAGTTTCCAGAAAGAACAAAGAAAGGCCATCCAGCCAAGGCCAAAGCCATGGCCTTCACCTGACGGCCTCAAGTAGGGAGCAGGCGCAGAGGGGAGAGTGCCTCAAATTCCTCTGATAAACTTGCTTCTATTTTTATTGCTGCTCCAAGGGTCATCCTCACAAACCAGATGCCCAGTTTCAGCTGCCAAAGGTCAACTCTTGTGTGAAAATATTAAGTGGGAAATTCTGAAAACATGACCTTCACAAGTTTTAAATCTTTATTATGGATTATTTTAACTATTCTGTTTGATTCCTATTGTTAATCTCTGGCCAGGCCTCCCTGCAGGGAAAAACACAGTTTATGTAGGGCGAGTGCTTCCTCACATCAGGCTGGCCCTGGGGCTCTTGGTTTTGGAAGACAGGTGCCACAGAGGGGCAACTATGGCAAGACATGAGCATCGCCTGTGACCCTTCTCCTGGCACACAGGGGCATCTGTTTTCCTGTTAAAGGCCAACATTTCCCAAGGGGTCTGAACAAATGCACTTTACAAGATCTTTTACAAATATGCTTCTGTACCTTTGAATCTGAAACCACTGAGCCCCAAGCCTCCGCTCACCGCTGTTTACACTCAAAGGAAACTCAGTGTGTCACGGCAGGGCTTTCTGTTGTCATCACTGGACAGGTCTCTTGATTTCTAAGGACCTACTGTGTAATTCATCCATCAAAGAGCACGTCTCGCTGACCAGGGCCATATTGAGTTGTGTGATTACCACAACTATAGAATGCCTTTGTGACGAGCCCCCACGCCCCTTCACCTTCATGCCCTCAGGCCCAGAAAACTAACCACCAGTCCATTTTATGTCTCTGCAGATTTGCCCACTCTGGGTTATTCACATAAACAGAAATCATCTACTTGGGCCTTTTTGTCTGTTTTTCTTTCACTTAGCAAAATGTTCTCAAGGTTCTTTCACAGAGTAGCATTAATCAGTAGCATACTCATTTTCATGGTTGAGTGATATTCTATCATAATGATACATTTTAGTTTGCTTATCCACTGAGAGACATCTGGGTAGTTTCTACCCTGGGGCTCTTATGAACAATGCTGCAAGGAACACGATGAACAGGTTTCTGTGTGGACAGGTGTTTTCATTTCTGCTGAATCTGTATCTAGAAATGGAATCGCTGAGTCACAGAATAATTCTTATGTTTAACCCCATGAGGGGCTGCCAGACTGCCCTCTAAAGCAGCAGCTCCACTTCCTACTGCCAGCATCAGGAGAGGAGGGTTTGCGCTTCTCCCTGTCCTCAGCAACACCTCTTCTCTGTCTTCCCAATGACAGCTAGCCCAGCAGGCTTACTACTGACTAAATTCAAAAGCAGCTTCTTCTAATTCGATGCTCTTTCTATCAGTAGCTGACACATTCAGAATGGGCCCAGCCAGGAAACAGAGGTCCGGCACAAGCTCTGCCATAGAGCCCATCACCTCTCTGGGGGAAACACACTGCCACCAGGTAAGCTCTAGTGTCTTCATCATACCAGGTGGACTAGACACCAGCCGCAAATCCCTGGCAGTAATACAAGATGCAGATTACCAAGAGCTGTGAGTCTCTCTGTGAACCCCACTGCTCTTGACATTGCTGAAGAGTATCTGGCCCCCTGCAGCCCTCGTAACTTCCAGCCAGGTGGTGCTCATACCTTCAGGCACTCGGGGTGGAGCGTGGCGAAGCGCTTCCAGTCATCCAGCGTGTAGTGCTTATGAATCGCTGTGAACATGCAGTGCTAGGAAACAAGACCACACTGTCAGGATGCGAAGCCCAGGGAGCCCTCTCCCCCTTCTCCATCTGCAGGTGGCATTCCAACCAGACAGAGGCATCTGCTGCTCCTGCCATGCAGGCTTAATTTGCTTTCAATATGTTCCTGGGAGCCCAAAATAGACAAAGGTGCAACAGTGAAATCACTGTGCTTCCCACTCTAATCCGAACAGACAGTATTGCATTTCTGCTCAGCCAGGAGGCAAGAGAAGAACAAGGGCCTTCCCCAAGACACACGCAGCCTATCCTGGCTCCCTTCCAGGCCTGAGTCAGGCCAGGCCAGGAACAGCAGATGGTCCAAAAGCAAGCCATGCAGCGGGCCATTGCCCAGCATGGGCCACCCTAACACAGACTTCTCTCAATCAACCCCAAAAGATCTCACCTTAGGCCTGCAAGCTTTATCTTACCTTCACAACTAAAATGCAAACCATGTCTCCCTGAAAGCTAAACCTACCGAGTATGGTGATGCACACCTATAATCCCAGCACTCAGGAGGCCGAAGCAGGAGGATCCCTGTGAGTTCAAGGCCAGCATGAACTACATAGTGAGTTCACACCAGTATAACTGAATAGCGAGATCCTGCCTCAAATTATAAAACCTTAAATCTGTGATTATCTCAAGCCTTTATGTCCACCGTGCCCAAGCTCTGTAGACATTATTCAGTGCATTCTCCAAACAGCAGCATCTGCTGTGTGGACAGAAGCAATGCTTAAGAAACTTAACAGCTGATCAGCTAGCAAGGGGCAAAGGCCAGATTCGGCTCCAATCTGACTCATGAGTCCAGCCTCCAAGCCCAGGTAACCGTGGACTCTGACGTCCCGGGCTGCCTATTTCCCCACTTACATTTTCTTACTTCAAAATTTTATGGTTCTATTAACTTGCACTCACTCTGTGGGTCCTAGAAATGAAACATCCATAGTAACTACACACAGCTAGCTGTGTCAGTGGGCACTGCCTCACTTGTGGGAAGTTGTTCCAGGAAAAGGAATGGGCACAGCAGGTTACAGGACTTTCAGAGACTAAAACTGAACATGTGAATTCACTAGGTTACTTATTATGCCCTAACTCCCTCTGTGTTTACACTCTGTTCATCAGCTTTCTGTTACTGTGACACAGTATCTGAAATAGAATAGACTTATAAAGACAAAAGGTTTATCTCAGCTCAGTATCCTTACTTTAGGGCAAGGAAGAACAGAGTGAAATCACTCCCCTTGCCACTATGCCTAGAAAACAGAAATGGCATAGTCCCCTTCACAGGTGTCCCCAATATTTAAAGACTTCCTCCTAGGTCCCACCTCTTTAAGGCCCTGTCCTGTGGACCAAGCCTCTAACACATGAACCTCTCTCCACGGTACACTTAGAGAACCAGCCTATGTTAATACACAGACCACTCACACCAATGCCTGATGACAGCAGGATAAGGGGAGGGATAGAGAGAAGAGAATGACTATGTCTCTCTAGTAATTAATTTGTTAGCCTCTGACCCAAAGCATGGTGGCGGCTGAGAGTTGACTGACAAGACAACTGCCTGGGAAGTCAGAGGGTCAAACCTCTGCTCTGCTTTTCGAGCTCATAATTTGCTTGAGAATCTCTTCCTACTAATCACTGTCTAATGATAAATCCCAGCACCTCCTGCAGCTAGTCTTGCTGCCCACAGTGAGACTCTCCTTCAGCTACTTGGCCTTCTCTTTGCACTTGGCAGGCACTATCAATAGAAACAGATACACAGCCCTTACGTGCATCGGCAGCAAACACTCCACACATAGGCTGCAGAAGATGCTCTTGGACCTCAGACCTTCCAGGGTGGGTAGGGTCCTGCCTGCGAGTGGACATTTGCTTTACTTTCCGAAAGTCAAGATATTAGCTACTCCCTTTATCTGCAATGAGAACAGCAGCTGGCTAAAAGGAACTTTGAGCTTGTACTGACTCTGCATTTGAGAGAGCAATAAATTCTATAGATTCTGGAGTTAGTGCAGCTGCCAGACCTGCCTCCTGTCTGGCTGAGGGCCCTGGAATGAATTACTCTTTCTGCCTCAGTTTCTTCCTGCTGCAAAGGAACCTACCCTGTGGAGGTGTGGGAACGAGGCAGAGCAGCATTATGTCCCATAGTGCTTGGTGGATTTTTCTACATCTTTATGTAGTAAATGCAACATCACAGACCGGATACAAAGCTCCATCTTGACTTGCAAGGCAACATGATTCTTCTGTAAGATGACACTCATCCTATTATCTAACTTCCTTTTGAATCTCTCATTTCCAAAACCCTCTCAGCGTTTTCATAAAAAAAAAAAAAAAAAAAAATCAAGGCAGATCTAGCGCATCTCAGGGAACACAGAATCACACACAGGCCACCTTCAGACCAAAGAGAAGATGTGCTCCTCCACCCCAAAAAGGATGCGTCCAGCCACAATAAACTTGGAAAAAGGACACAAAGCATGTGACAGAGTCCCCAGTAGGCTCCTGACAATTCATGCGCAGTGTGACCAGCAAAAGTTAAAGGGGGGGGGGGGGCATCTTACTTGTGACATCACAATTGCCATCTCAAATGTCCCCACGGTGTCCATGTTGGCGACAATGATGGGAATCCCAGAGTAGGTCTGTTTCGAGTTTCGAAATGTGAAAGTACTCTCAAGATCCACCTGTTGGCCAAAAGTGAGAAGAAATGAGTGTTGGATCTTAGGTGCTGTGTGCACTATTTCTCGGTTCAGAGGGGCAGGAAAATCCCAAAGTGAGTGTGGTCCCTGGACTCCCCTTGGGCTTGGGCCAGGTATTCCAGAGACACCTGGGCAGTCCCCAAGCAACTGGTGCATTCATATGCAAAACCTCAGGTGGCCCCTGCAGCCCTCAAGTGCCCGTTCAAGACACTGGATACTCTGCCAGGCACCAAAACCCCCAAGTCAGAAACCTCCACCATCTAACTCTCCAATCCCATGGCTACTTCTATTCCCAGCCTAAGTGGTATTATCCCTAACTCTCCAAACACGTTACCTTTCCCCTACTCCCGAGCCATGGAGGGACTAATCCCTTTCTGGGAAAATCCACTCCACTCTTCCCTGGTGACAGTGCCTCTCCTGTCACAATCTCTGTGACTCTCACCTTTCACCTAGAGCCATGCTCCAAATTCAAGCAGCTGTGAACTCCAAGCAACTAATCTCTTAGCCTTTCAACCTCTACAGCTGGTTTGTAATCATGAGCAGGTTAAAAAGAGCTAGAGGGGATATATTACAACCATATGTTCCTGTGTAAAAGCAAACAGTTGCTCCTCTGACTTGCAAACAGCTGGAGGCCTCCTGAGGCCACTGCAGCTCTAACTTCCAGGCGTGAAAGACCAGCACCAGCAGCAGTCAGGAATCCAGGACCACAATGCAGCCAGCTGAGCAGCTTGGCAGACACAGTGGGCAAGGACCAGGCACTGTGGCAGCTATCGTGGCCTCAGAATTACAAGGACTATGACCCCAGGCAGGTCCGCTCCAGAGGATAGTGTACCCCACATGGTTCTGTTGTCAAGATTCTTTCTGACTGGATTTGGCCTGTGGAGGACACTTACTGCATGAAGAACTGGGGGACGGAGGAGTAGGTGATGGAAGTCACAGCCAGATCCCAAACCCAGGGGTGACCTCTAGCAGCTGTGTCCCCTTCAAGCCTGTGCCTTCCTGATTCCAGCTTCTCCAGGGTGAGCCCAGCTCCTCTCAGGGACCCTAATGCTAGGGCAGGAAAAGGCTTCTTTCCATTGCCAATCTCTGGGGTGCCTCCATATTGTTTGATATCTCAGCGATGTCAGGATCCCCTCTGTTAAATTCCTTGCTTGAAATGCTGTGCATTGTTTGTTTTCATGGCTTGGACCCCAATGAATACAGATGATGCTGAAGGTAGGTGCCACCCGAGGTAAACCAGCCCAAGAAACAGATGTGAACCTTACACTTACGCACAATGCAGACCTGCAATCTAGACAGACATGAAGCCTTGCTTCTGGAGCACGCATCTAGATACTACTCTTATTCCTTCCACTTGAGACAACTTGCACTTTATAATCACGTCATGCCAGAAGGCTCTGGGAGACGGCTCAGATCCCTCAGCCGTTCCTGCCCCTGGCTTCTCCACCCAGGGCTCCACGTCCCACAGGCTTCCTGAAGCCACACATGTAAAGCCTGTAAGTGGCCGCCAGTGAGGGGAAGCGGGACGCTGTCACTGCAGGCACATCTGTGGCCAGCATCCCTTCCTCTGCTTCCTTCAGGACGCCTCTCAGCTGTGCCCAGCGAAGCAAGCGCCCTCAACATTCTGCAAGCTAATCAAGGGGCTCTATTAGCTGCAACCTTCTGTGCTGCTAATGGCCTCAAACACTTTGGCTCAGGGCTGAAAGCAATCAGCATTCCTTGGCCTCAAATTGCTCTTGGACTCCTCCAAGGTGCATGGGGAGTTAGCTACGCTCTGCACAGGCCTGAGATCACAACCGCTTTTTCTTGGCATTGAAAAAGCTACCAGCCATATCCAAAAAAAAAAAAAAAAAAAAAGTTTACCTGAAAAGGGCAGCCTTAATGATGAACCTTCCCTTTATTCCCAGTCAACTCAGAAAGTGAATTCTTGGGGCAGAGTATAGCTCAACCATAAAATACATGCTTAACACATGTGATGCCCTAAGATCTCAATATGCCTCCCCCCAGAAAAACACATGAGGTAGATTCTTTGCAATATAAATTTGAAGAATGAGAACTAAAACTGTCTTCCTAACCTTATCTATTCAGACACACACCCCAAATAGGCCAGTTGCTCTTTCAGATATAATACTTTAAAGATACTAACCTCCCAGGACAAAATGTGGCATTTAATCTGCCACAGCTGATGCAATGACAGCCACTCTAAATTCCCACTCTGCCAAGACCCCTCTGAGAGGAAACAAAGCAACCAAAGATGCCTGCCCAACCTCAAAACCCTGTTCCCCATATGTACCTTCAAGTTGGCCTAACCACCCAGCATTCTGGGGGGGCTCTGAAGTACCCAGGGAGCCCCACACTTGTAAATAATTCAGGTTGTAGTTGAAGCTAATGAGCTGCTACATCAAACCAATCTACCCTCCCCCCATCACAAAACACTGTGACACCACAGACCAGGAAGGCATTCACCACAGTGACACTGGAGGACCAGTGTGGACCCCATCCATCCCCCCCTGGCACCTGAATCTCTCAGTGCACACACCAGCACCCCAGCCCAGCACATTGAGCTGTATATACACACTATGTACACAGGCCCACAAGCAGCCACCACTTGGCCAATCTGGGGTTACAGAGAAGCACCCCAGCAGCTTGAGACAACATAGCCAGGGAAGCAGTCCAGGCAGGCTCCGGCGTCATCTTAAAGTTATCAGGGGGAGGATTCCCAGGGTCATGAGACCTGCAGCACATGCGCCAGAAGGAACAGCCAAGCAACAAGGTCACCTGTTCAGGTGCCACCAGGGATGCACAAGTGGGCCCCAGGATGGGGCCTTTTTCCTAGCGCTGTGGAGGACAGTGAGTAAGGCAATTACCTAGACTGTTCATTGGCTGTCTCATGTGTGAGTACTGGAACCATATCCTTTATGTCTGTAGCCCTGGGAGCTCAACAGTGTGAAATTAATTCACAGCTAAAGTCCAAGAGAGATCCAAGAGTTCTGCCCCAGCCTTTTGCAGGGCAATGCACTGGGGACTGTCCAGCCCTGTGGACATGGACCTGACCCCCAGAAGCCTCATGTTCAGCTCTCAGACTTCAGAGACACTTTCACACAGCTGCAGCCTCACCAGCAAGCCACAGGTCCCACACAGCAGAACAACAGAGGTCAGGCCGGGGCAGCTATGGATACAGTGGAAAGCTTTCAGGATTTCTGAAAACATGTTCAGGCCACCTCAAGCTTCATACGCCAAAACTTTGGTGGAAGACAGTACATATATCTAGAGCACCTCCTAAGGTAATTCTGATGCATTTGTGCACAAGTCTTGTCAAACTCTCTAATTTTACAGGGAAAAATTTACACAGATTGTTAGGGCTTGAAATGGATGGCCTCCAAAAATGACGCTGAAGTCCTAACCTGTAGTACCTGTGAAGGGGACATTATTTGGGAATGGTGTCTTTGCAGGTGACTAAGTTAATTTAGAGTGAGTTCTACTGCAATATGACTGGTAACCTTAGAAAGGAATATTTGGTCACAAACCAGCAAAGGGGAAACACCTCATAGAGATGAAGGCAGGGAGGGGGCTGTGCATCTAGAGTGCCGGTGCCAATGCCAGGGGCTGCCACGAAACCAGTAGAGGTTGGCAGGACGCTTGGAAGAATCTCCCTCACAGCCTCCCCAACCCTGCTGGCATCTGGACTGGGGACCTCAAGGTTCCAGAAGGACAGCAAATGTTTGTTGAGAGAGCCACACCATTAAGGGCAGTACATTTTATGATAATTCCAGGAGAAAGTAACACAAAGTGTTACTCAGTAACAGGGCTTTGATTTAAACCAGGGCCTCCTTCCTCCCAGACCCATATTGCTGGGCAAAGAATAGCAAGTGGATGGCCTATCGGCTGGACAGTAAGATGTCAGAGTCCACACTGCGTCCCAAGAAAGAAGTCCTTTGGGAGACAAGAAATGGTTCAAGAGCCAGCCAACTAGCTCAGCAGAATAAAGTGACTACAAGATGGTGCAGGGGCCAGGGGATTAATTCCCAGGCCTGCCATGTTGGCCTCACCCCTGGGGCTCCCTATGATGGCAATTGAGACTGGGCGTGGTGGTGCATGCCTATAATCCCAGCTCTTGGAAGGCTGTAAACAGGCAGATCACTGTGACTTGGATCTATTAGTGAGACCATGAATACCCTGTAGACCCTTCCCTAAAATACCAAAAAAAAAAAAAAAAAAAAAAAAGAAAAGAAACAGTTCAAGCTTCCCTGTGCATCTGATAAGGACTAAGGTCTTGACTTAATACAAAGGTCATATCCTCTGAAGATTCCTCAAATGTCCCACATGTGACCCTATGGCACCTCTGTCTTCTGTACTAGGAGCTTGAGAGGAGACAGCGGAAGCCCCACATGAGGGACACCTGTGCCACCTCTACCTACACTCCTTGCCTCTGAAACTGACCCCAGATCCTGAGGTGAGCCTGGTGGCAGTGTCCCTGCAGGTGCAGTCAGCTTCTCAGCAGGGGACTGCACTGCCTTTCCACTTCCTGTTCACGCCTGGCAACCTATCACTGAGCCTGGAGCCGGGCAACGCTGTGCAGTGGTAAAACCTGCCCAGGGCTGGCAAAAGTTTGCTCAGGCAGATTCTGCTCCCCGACATAAGCTCTCTCTCCTGGTTCCACTCAAACCTGAATTCTGTTCAATGTCAGTCGCTGCCTAAAACAGTGATGGCAAACCTTTCAGAACTTTCTGCACCCAGGTATTATTACCTCTACTGGAACACACACATTTTAAGTGGCTGATTATACAATGAAATATCTGTATGCCGTCAAGAAATTTCAGGCATCAACAAGCAAACAGAAGAAATATTGAGAGGGGATTAGACAGGTTTAACTAGATTCCTCAAGACCACTAAGGCAAGTAAACTCAGATTATGGGGTATAAAATCAGATGCTGGGGGGTGGCCAGCCAGGCAGCAGCCTCCTGCCCCAAGGAGCATTAGGAAAACTAGAACTAAAATGTCCTTGAACTTAACTCCAGTTTCCAGGCATAGAGCTGGAAAATTCCCACCAAGGTGAAAATATGAAAAAAGTTCTCAAGGGTACAACTTCTCATTGCAATATGCACATGTAGTTTGCAAGGTGCCCTCCCGGCTGGGACAACAGTAATAGTGGCAATCAGCCCAAATGACAAAAACCAAGCATTGCATGACATCACACTATTGCCTGGGCAGAAATAATCCAGTCCATTACATCAATGTTTCCACCTTCTCAAGAAGTTTTCTGGTTCAGAAGACATGCATCTCCTTGTTTTGAACATATAACTTGTCTTTCAAACAAGCTTCTCAGTCCTAAATATATTCTAAACAAATATTTGAAGAATATTAAGGTCACCAGATTAGTCTGCCCTGCATCCCTGTATTTTGTGTTGGTCTGGCCTTAGTAAGGACTGGCCACTGCTCACACTTCCAGAGGCTCAGGGCTGCCCTCCAAACTGGTTATTTTGTTCCATGAGTTGGTCCTGCTCTTTCGCAATTTAAGGGATGCTAGGAAGGGCAAGCAGAAGGGTACGGATCTCATGGGGGCGGCAAGAGGCCACCACTCCTCCACCTCTTCCAGCCAGCCACTGCCACGGCTTAGCAAAATGACTTGGTTTTGCTCACTGGCTAAGGCAAGAGGCTGCCCTAATCCGAACAAGCCCTCAGTTGGCAGCACCAGGCACTGCAGTCTGGCCTGGGCCCTGGAGTGGAGATCTTTGCCGGAGACCTTATTTATGGTCTTGTTTGTGGAACTCGAGACAGAGCCAGCACTCACTAGAGCCACCGCCCCCATCTACTTCTCCAGCGGCAGCCTAACTGTGCTTGTCTTTCTGCCTCTGCCTCTCGGGTTACCGCAGGCCACCACGCAAAGCCATCGGCCCAGCAACAACTTCTGCAGGGGACCTGTGCCTTCCCGTGAAACTCGTTTATCCTTGAGGATCTGACCTCCCTTCCCCACCCCAGCCACCGCACCCCACCCCACCCCGAGCTATTTGCAGTCCCGTCACCACCTGTTCTTAAACTTTGATCTCATGAACGCAAAAGCAGTAAAATCCGCAGCTTCCAATTTCCTCTACTACCGGCATCCCAGCGTTTTGGGCTTCTCTTGGGCGGGCCTGAGGGCTGCCCACGAAGGACCGCGAGTGCACCGGGGACCCTAGCAAGAGAAAATACCCCTTAAACTAGGGTACGGAGGATCTCCCAGCACTATAGACCTGTTCAAGTGCTGGACCCGATGCTAAAGCAGCACACAGCAGTCGTCAGCACCGGGAGACACGGCTAAAACCTTCTAGGTTCGCCCGTGTTTTTCTCTCCTTTCCACCTAAGTTCCAAGATTTTCTTCTCTCCCAGCGAGAAGCTGCCCACCCCTATCCTTTCTAAACCCATTGGCCACTGGATTTCTGCTCCCCCGTGGTATAGTTTAATGCAACCACTTCCTCTCGTCCACCGCCCCGATCGATTCCTGTAGAATTGCAGGCCAGGGCTGGGCCCCGTTATCCGCACCCCTAAAGGCGAACCCGCGCCCTGTCAGAGACCACGCGTGCTGAGGAGCGCAAACGAGGCACAACTCGGCCTCAGACACACAAAGCCAGAGAAAAAACCGGCGCCCTCCCTGCAACCCACCCACCCAACCCACTCCACCCAGGGCACCAGGAAAACACCTCCAAATCCCCAGCCCCAAGGCGGCTTTGGAAGCGCCCCCACCTCGGCGCGGCTCTTAAGGCTGCTCCGCTTAGGTCGGAGCAGGACATCCTTGAAGTCGAGCTTGAGGTCCGCATCTATGCGGGGCATGGTGAGGAAAGCTCCTTCCCCGGGCGGAGGTGACGGCTGCACCGGGTCCGGGCGCGCGCGTGGTGCTGGGCTCCGGTGTTGAGCCGCTGCCGGCTTCTCCCGCGGGTCCGCGCACGCCGCGCTCACACCCCGCCCCCGGCGCCTGGGCCCCGCCCCAGCTGGGTGGAGGCGCGCTGCGGGCAGGGCTGCAGCGCTCTCGCCCCTCCCCCGCCGTGCGTCATCTGCTGCGTGCGAGCGAGCAGCGCCCTATTACCGTGGCGCCCGATAGGGAGGGGACCTGTGAGTCACTGCCTCTGTCCTTGAGAGGTTTGCAGGTTTGGCTTCTGTCTCAGTTTCCAGCCCACTTATCGCGCAGAGACCGCTGTGTGCCAGAGGAGAAATCCTTAGGACTTTGCATAGCCCCATGGGAAAGAGGTTGAGGTGCCGTCGGCGGCTGAGCGCCTGCCTTGCATGGGTAAGGCCCTGCATTGAAAGCACGGGGACCAAGACCTTAGGCAGGTGTTTATTTAACAACATTGTTTAGGCCATTTTTGGATGGCCTTTAAATTTCAGGTCTTGTTTACATGCATTTTTCTTAAGTGAGATCATCTATAATCAATTCAGACCCTGGGATTGGAGACATGAAGGGCTCTTGGAGGGTCACCAGTGATAGTTTATTTCTAGTCCACTTGACCTTGCTGAGCACCTACTGTCCATACAGTCTGCATCGCTTGAACAACCCAATGGAAAAAAAGAACCGTTTTGCAGATAAGGAACAATGGAGGCTGATGCAGATGAAAGAACTTGTCCATAGTCCCAGAAAATTAAATATGAATAGAATCTCTTAATCCTTAAAACTTTGTACTACAACTTTTCATCGCTTTTCTTCTGAGAGATGAAGTTCTGCCTGGCTTTAAATCTGGTTTGGCTATTTTCTAGCTGGGGTACCTTGGGAGAGTCAGTTTTCTTGGAGGTTAAAAGAGAAGTACTTAAGGGCCAGTGAGATAGCTCAAGGGACTGAGTGCCTGCGTAGGCAAGCACAGGGGTTCAATCGATCCTCAGCACCAGGTGCCGCACTGGCCCTGCCCTCAGGAATGCTGAGCTGGCCAGTGAATCAGGGCGTGATGGCACATACCTGTTATCCCGACACCAGGGGAGGCTGAAACAAGAGGATCACTACTGGGCTGCGTCCAGGCTGCATAGTGAGACCTTGTACCAAATACAAGAAGGAGGAAAAGGAGGAGGAGGAGCATTTAAAGCTATCCTCTCCCAGGTTTCTGTGAAAATTAAATTGTGTGTGTGTGAGTGTGTATGTGTGTGTGTGTAAGCACTGTGTATATTTCATAGTCCTCAATAAATGGTAGCTGATTGGAGTCACATGTTACCTTATGTACAGAATGCTTTGTTGTCTCCCATTGTGAACTGCACAGACAGTTCCATTCTCTTTCAGGTCCCTTCAGCCTGCAGCTGTCTTCAGTGAACTTTGGGGGCTGACCATAAAGATAGAGCATCATTCTCATCATCACCCAAATGTTGGCAAACCCTAAAGTCTTAGCTTATCCCACCTGCTCACTGTCTTTGCCAACAGGAAGTTCATGAAGTTTCTTGAAGGAAATGAAATTATCTAAGAGAATGAAAGCTATCACGATTAGCCCACCCAGTGAAATAGTATGACCTTTATGGAATCTGTGGAAGTTGGCTACATACCCTTTAGTCACGGAGTGGTGATCTTGAATTCTTTAAAGGCAAGGAATAAAAATATAATTGCTGGGCTGGGGAGATAGCTTGGTACTGCATGCTGTACCAGCCCAAAACTGAGCGTGGTAGTGCACATCTGTAATCCCAGGGCTGGGGAGGCAGAGGCAGGAGGATCACTAGAGTCTGAACTGTGAAACCCTGTATTAAGTAAATAAATATAAACTACCTGCTCTCAGGTAATAGATATATAAATATATATTATATTTATATATAGTGTATATAATATATAATTACATGTAACATATATAAAATGATAATATATTTTAAAATTCTCTATAGGAAAAAGTAACCTTGCTAAGCACCCACTGAGAATAGAGGTTAATGAGGGATTTGTAGACCCTGTCACACACAAGCGTCTTAGGGGACAACCTCCTTAGGTTGCCTTTGTTCTTATGCCCTGGGATCCAATATCTGTTGGTTTCTCACTCCCCTCCCTTACCACTGGAAGAGACAGAAGTTCCCTTTACACATCCTTTCCTTTCCTTCTGGAATGCTGCATCCCAGCTGCCTCCTCAGATACAACAGGGTCCAGTACGAGGCCGCACTGACTTAGTGGAGTCTAAGCTGGTGTGACTGTTCCACACCAACACAGTCTCTGCTATAGTTTGGTTCTTAAACATCCCTAAGGCCTGACTGTTGAACGTTTGACACTAATGGGAAAGGATGGGAGCTTCAGCGAGTAGTGGGCCTAGGAAACGGACATAAATCATGGGGGATGTGCCCTGAGGGGCTGTTGGACTCCATCTTCTGCTTTTTTCCTGTTTCTGAGCCACTGTGAGGTATCTCCATCCACCAGGCACTCCCCACCACAATGTTCTGGCTCACCAAGCAATGGGGCCCATTAACCACAGGCTGAAACCTTTGAACCTGTAAGCCAAAGTGAAACTTCCTCCCTTATACGCTGGCTACTTTGGTGTTATGGTTTAGGTCAAAAACAGCACTTTAAAAGCTCCTGTGTGCAGACTTTTAAAAGGTGATTAGACCCCGGGGACACAAAACACACTGGCTGACTGATCCATTGGTGAATCCATAGCCGAATCTGCTATTTGGAGGCAGGACTTGGTTGGAAGAACAGATCTGTGGGTTCAAGACCTGCAAGGGCAGCCGTATTTTTGTTTGCCACATATTTTGCCCTTTCCCTGACTCTTTCCTTCCAGCTCTGAGGCAGCTGCCATGAGTGAGCTGCTTTCCTCTCTCACGCCCTTCCACAGGGTGTTTAGGCCTAAACACAGCAGAGCCAGTTGACCATTTGTTGAAACTTCTGAAGCCCTGAGCCAAAATAGACCTGAACTCCTTCAAGTTCTGTACGTCAGATATGTTGTCCCAGTAATGCTGCCGTGACAAGAAGCTAACAACAGATTGCTGTGAAGCCTTTTCCTGGTATGTGTTTCTACTTTTCGATTCACAGATAACATTAATATCCCTGTCAATGCAAGGACAGGGCCATAGACTAACTAGACAGAGCCATAAAAGATGCCAGAGCCTAACCTGCTAACATTATATCACACAGTGGCACCTCAGCTCACGAACTTCATGCCTTCCATGATTCTGGATGCGAACAGAGTCAGACAGAACTGAGTCAGATGCAGTGCTTAGGTTCAGTATTGGCCTGATGGGGAGATAGGATTCAGTTCTCATCCCATTTAGTCTGTGGCCAGAATCGTGAAAAGAATAAAGTGCACGAGCTGAGGTACCACAGCGCATGGCTAGGACCATCCCCAAAGTTACCCAGGAAGATAACCTCAAACTGATGTGATGTACCCCCACTTGGTCACAGGGCACAACCCTTTCATGTATTGATAGACTCGGTCTGCTAATATGTTGAGAATTTTTGCAACTAAGTTCATGAAGGATGTCTGCAGTTTTCTTTTGGTGTCTTTATCAAAGTCTTAGTGCCTCGTAAAATAAGCTGGCCAATACTGTCTGCTCTGTTTTCTGAAAGAGCTGGTGTAGGATTGGGATTAATTTTTTAATATTTGATAGACTTAGCCAGTAAGCTAGAATTATGAAGGTTGAAAAACCAATTTATTTTTAGTAGCTAAATCTCTCTCAAAGCCTGAGATAATTACATTTGAGTAATAAAAGCTTAAGTAATTCAAAATTACAGCGTTTAATATAATGGGAATAAAGAAGGATTTGTGCATATTTAGTACTTTGCATTCTTGGAACACTTGAAAAAAATTGTCTGATTAGATTAAGAAAATAGTCTTGTAATGCTAATGGAAAATGAATGTTTGAGTAAATGACTTAAAATACGAAGACAAGGTTCAATGTGTTAAGTTTATACTGGTAGAGCATTTAAGACAGCACAAATCGCACGTGTAGTACCTATTAAAGATAATTAATTCTTTGAAAAGCCGCTCACCAGTGAGTTTACTGTTTTGCAGAGCACGCTGATCACTGGGAAGCTGACAGAAAGGTAAGCTCTCCTGTGGTTGGTCAGGTTGGGGCCCAAGGTTTTGCATCTGACAAGCGCCTGAAGTACATGCAGTAGCAGAGGGTTAGCTAGCCCATTAGCACATTTAGAAAAGCAGTCTAGACAGCAAGCTAGAAAGTAGTCTTTTATAATGGGAGAGGGTTGAGGCCAAAGAGGAGGCAAGAAGGAAAGGGCAGGGAGAGTAAAATAAGTAACTGAAATATGTTATCTATGCCACTTTACCAAGACAAGTCTTATTATTCTGTATCACTGATATATAACAATAAAAAAGAAACCTTTCATTTTTATAAATTCCATTTAAAATCGTTCAATGCATATCAAGGTTATTTAAAAATCCTTTCAAAGTGGTATGGCTACAATTTGATAAGCAGAATTAATTAATTTTATTGCTGAAGTTCAGCCTAGGTAGGCCCTTACTCCTGTGAGGCAGGAGCTCTAAGACTGAGCTGCACCTCCAGCCCCTAAGTGAGGCTTTGGAGGCCCCCTGAACCAGGGGAGCCCAACTTTTTGGCTTGCCTGACTTGCTCGGCTCACGTCGCAGAAGAGGCACTGTCTCGGACCATCACTGTATATAAAATACATAATATAGACAATGTATATGAACAGAACTTTCTTTGCTATATTTTTATTATAGTACGTGAAAAAGAGGGCAACACTGAACCTAAAACCATTGGGATATTTGAAATTGTTCTGTGGCACTGATGAGTCAATGTCAGGTCCCATTGTCTCATGGCAGTCTGCTCTAGAATACCACATAATGGGCCTGAAAACTATTGCTAAAGCTCACAAAATAGTGTCAAAAGTTCATGATTTTATGGTGCCACAGTACTGGTGTCCAGGGCTACATACAGCGACAGGCCGCAAGTTGAATATACCTGTAAACAAGTAAGTTTTAGAATGTGTACATTTGCTAAAATTGAGTGGTAGTTGGAAGGAAGAAAGCTCACAATGTGTCATTGCCTACTTGTGTGAGCTGAAACTGCCCCTAGAGACGTCAAAAGCTCCTCTTTAATACCAAATCCTCCGTGGGCCAGGCACTGGCTAAATGTGGTATATATTTTCTGAGTTCATCCACACCTCAACTCTCTTCTCTGCATAGATAAACAAACCAAGGCTCAGAAAGATTGCTGTCTGTTCAGGGGCTAACTCTGCCCCCCTGCTGTAAAGGCCACAGGACCTAGTGTCCTACCCTGTCCTACAGTGTCCCCACTCCAGAGGTTGCTTAACCTCCTTGGGCCCTCAGACCGCAGGATGTTCCCAAGTCCCTGAATGGGAAGTTTTCACTAACTTCTGGTTGAAATTTAACACTGCATGCAGACCACAGACCATGGTTGGATTAACATTACCTTCACTTTGTCGTCAGGGAAGCCACAGAGATTTCCATGCTTCAACTTAAATTCAAAAGTGTAATAGTGATTAAATTGTGCCTTTCTTGATATTATTTCATGCAATCATAAGGAGGCACATAAATTATTACATCACAATTCATTCATGTTCTAACACTTCTACTTCAATATAGTTTCCTTTGTAGTCACCAGAATTCTATTTTAAGCATTTAAAAATGACATTCTCAAGTTTGTATGGTTTCAGTCAAATTTCTAGGAAATTCTTTCTTTAAAATGTTACACTTAGTCACTGTATTTGTATAAGCCTGATTTAAAAAAAAAAAAAACTTAAGTAATGGTCCAAAGATGTTCTTGAAACCTACCTACCCCCACCTTGAACTAGCTCAAAGGTTTTACTTTTATCCATGGAGCCAAGGTTTGCTGTGAAGAGGAGTGAAGCAGTGAGAAGTGATTCACTTCAAAAAGTGAGTCAGTGAATTTATACAGAGAACAGAAAAAATAAATAGGACCCAGTGATGGGCCAGTGGTTAAGTCTGAATCTGAACCAGGGGTTAAGATGAGTATTCACTGCCCAAACTAAGGCAAGGCCTGCCAGCCCCTAAAGTGGCAGGCCTCCTAGGATTAACCAAGGGCAGGCTTTCCCTCTCAAAATGATTCCTCCTTCAAAATATTTTTAGGTCCCAGAATGGCTCCTTCCAATGAAGTGAGTCTGTGTCTCTACAGTATTTGTTCATTTTAATAACAGTTCCATAGAGATATAATTCATATACCATACAACTCACCTATCTAATATGTATAGGGCAGTGGTTTTCAGTTTATTCACATCATAAGATCTGAGCTTTTTCTTCACACACTACCCAAAAAAAAAAAAAACAATTCTGTACTGTTAGCCATTTTCCCCTTACCCTCACCCACAAAGTCTTAGCTATCTACTTCATATCCCGATAGATTTACTTACCCTGGGTGTTTCACTTAAATAAAATCATGCAGTATAGTATGTTGGGATCTTTTGTGCTGAGGCTCACCCAGGTACATTTGGACATATGTACATTTGGTAACATTGGATAGTAATTGAGAAACAAACTTCATAAGGCCTTGATGGACACTTCTGTAGACAAAATTTGCCCATGGAGACAAAAAAAGCACTTCATTGCTTCTTGTTATGGAACAAAAATACTTCACTCTTTAATTTTGTACTCTAGATGCCTCGCACCTGTATCTGATAAAAGCCTTTTCGGATTGCCAAAAGGCAGAGAATTTTGTCTAGTGAGTGACATGCCTTTGTGACAATCTTCTTAAAGCATTTCTTGGTTTAAGAAATGCTTTTTTTCCCCACAGAGCTTTGGAAATTAGTGTCACAACTGTGAGATCACTCGAGGGGAAGAAGCAAGTAGAACACAGAGGTCACCAGTTGTCTCTGTTACTCTTCTGTCTTCTCTCATTGCTGGGGCTAATATCCAACACTCAAAATGAAGTAAGGAACGATTTATTTGGCTCACAGTTACTGGAGGTTTCAGTCCATACTCAGCTGGCTCCAAGGCAGAGCAGCACGTGGCAGAGAACAGGCTTTCATGGGGGTGGCAAAGAGCAAAGAGCAAAGGGAGGAACAGCAGCAACAATGGCTACAGAGAACAAGTCTGTCTCAGATTACACTCAGGCAATCTGCCCCAGGCTGGGGCTAGTACTCACACTCATAATCCATACTCATACCCATAATCCGAGCAGTATTAAAACCTATAATCCCAGCCTTGATCATGAATTAATCTCAAACTCTAGAAGTCCCTGCCCCATGACTGCATGAGGTTTTGGGGGACAGCTAGACACAAACCACAACATCAGTCCCTGCCACAGGGCACAAGCCCCGGCCATACCTGCCCTGCGTTCAGATGAAACAGATGCCTTTGGCCTATGGTGGAGCTTTTATTTAGGACCTAGAAGACAGAAATTAGAGGAAAATATTAATTCCATGGGGCTTAGATATAAAGAGAGCAAAATCATTTTTTCTGGTTGACTTATTTCCTGTTTCTTTACCTTGTTCACCCAATTGTTCCTTTCTGACACAGTCACACATAGGGCCTGACGTGTGGGGGCCCTTCTGACATGCTGCAAATGCAAAACCCTACACCCGACCTTGGGTGATGGGGTGCACTCAAAAGGGAGGCACACGGAACATGTCACAGAATTTCAAATTGAGGCCTGGGGCCACATCCTCAAAAATCACAAATATACACAAATATTCCAAAATTTAAAAAAAATCAGAATCGAAAACACTTCTTGCTCTGAGCATCTGGGTAATATTCCTCCTGTAATGTAAGGTAACCCATAGCAAAGGAAGCAAGCCAGCAACCTACAGAAGATATGCTTGGCTCGGCTCCAGAGCACACTTAACATTTTTTAGCAAGTTACAATCATTTAAAAATTGAAGAGGGCTGGCGAGATAGCTCAGTGGTCTAAAGCTCCTGCTTAGGCACGCTTAGGCAGCGCAGGGAGCACAGTTCAATCCCCAGCAGCACATGCGGCTGCCAGACCCGCCCCAGAGTAGGCTGAGCCAGCCATGCACAAAAAAAAAAGAAAGAAAAATTGAAAACTTTAATTGAAAATCTGGATGGCCAGCTCCTCTTTAAAAAGTGGGAGACCTGACCACACTGGGTCAACCCTGCCCTTAGAGGCAAACTCTGGCAGACAGGGTCACTGTTGTCCCCTTAGATGGGGCATTTGGGTGGGCTCTGTTGTGCAATCTCTGGTGAAAATTACACAATCAAATAATGTTTCACTTTTCTAGCTCTATTTGTGCTGAAAAAGTAAATACAAATTCTCTGGGGGGTCAGGAAAATGTGTGTGTGTGTGTGTGTGTGTGTGTGTGTGTGTTTATCTAGTCAGACAACTCAATACTATGATTAAATTTAAGATAATAAATATATCAGCAAGATGAAAGGATCTGCCTTCAGGACATGTTTTTACCGTTCAAATAGCCCTGGAGATTAAACCCTGTAATGGCCTTGTTATTAGGGTAGTTATTCTTGTCATGAGTCCAATTAGTCCAGTATAATCATCTCATTACTGCCGATCAAACTCTACAATGAAGAAGTTTTGTGGACAATTTGTTTACTCCTTGCACGGGCTCTCCGTACATTTTCCCATATTCTATCCTAATTCTAATTCTCTGCATCCACCTGTGGGAAACAGACTATCTTTAGCATCCTCTTGTAGCATTTCAAAAGGATGTGAACACTCACCTGAGCCACAGCCTGTTTCAATAACCTGTGCAACAGCTGTAGCAACAGCTGTACTTACCTCTGCTGCTCTGCAGCAAACGCTGCCCTGTTATCCCAGTTAAGAAAAGCCTTTCTGCCGTGGCGCAGTGCCTTACTTTCTCCTTTCTGGACAGCTGGCCGCTGGGTTCCTCCTGCGGAGCTCCCTGACAACATCTATTTCACTCCTTTCTGCTGCACTGGCACTTCCCTTTGCATCTGGAGTCCTTGTCCAGGCACCAGTTACCAGGGGCTGAGCAGAACCTCAGCTACCTGAGCTGGGATAAGGTTTATGGGGCACGGGGAGGAGTCTGCCTCTGGTGGCCTGGATCTTGGATCTCTCAGTTGATCTATTTTTATCAATCAATGAGAAACTCAGGCTAATGTGCTTTTCTTGGAACAGCAACTTTTGTAAGAACAAGACAGTAAAATAGGGATGAAGTCGAGCATTTCAAAAGGAGAAAGCGAAGGTACTTCACCACATGGATTCTTGAATTGTGTATATGGGTCTTCAGCAGATGTTATGTCATCTCAGGAAGCTGTAAATAGGAGCCTTCTCAACACAGCCAGAGGGCATACAACTATGCACAAGCTCTCCTATCCCTGAGGAAGCCACACGTGCCGTGGACCATTAGGCCACAGTCACACAGTGATGCTCCTTCACATAGTAAATTATTATTTCATAGGCCCTGGTGATCTCACTTCTGTTTACTAAAGCCTTCTCTGTCCAAAGTAATGGAAGAAAATAATCTCTAAATCAAAGCTGCCTGTAGTTTTTCTTTAGTCTAGTGCAGGGTAGTTGAAGTAACTACTCTCATGTTTCTCACCGAGATGCAGCCGCCATTTCTTAACTAAACTTTGTTTCCAGCCACATCAGTAAATTTTACTGGACAGACTATTTTAAGCTTATTTTTTCTTATTTTTCTATAATTCCTTACTCCGAGGACCACTTTTAAGAAAAATTAATTTCCTTGAATTATTTAATAATGCTTTCAACAAAATAATTATATTTCTAGGTAATTATGGCCACATACTCCAGATGATAATATTTCTTCCCTTCCCACCCTTCATAGTGAATTTCTCTGTCCCTCCTTTTGCTGTGTGGTCCTTGTAAGTCTCAGCCCAAAATTCCACATGGGAGAAGCCTAGCCTCTTTCTCTTTCTTGCAGGTAACTTTGATTTGGTTTCTAGCCTCTCAGCTTGCTGAGATTCATTTTCAGCCAATCTTGGGTTTTTGCCCCAAACCAGGTAAGCCCAGGTCCTACCGTGATGAAGGACAAGGACCTGAACTTGAGTCAACCAGCTGCCACCCTGTCTCGGTCCACAAAGTCCCTGAGGCTCTGCTGCCTGGGGGCACAGGGGATCCTGGGTGAGACAGGGACCCTGTAACTGGAATCTCCTCCTTGGTCTCTGGCACTTCTTGGTGCAGATGTGGAAGAGGCCAGAGGCAGGAGTGGGGATTGGTTTGTAGAAAGCACCGTTGCCTCTTCAGGGTCCACAGCGCCTGTTCTTCATCTCAGCTGTGTCCTTTCTGCAGTTCTGTTCCATCCTCCATGCCTCTCTCGGACACACCAACAATACGTAGTCTCTTCAGTGTGTTTAGTCTCACAGAGGACGGGAAGAGCTGCAGGCTTCTGCTTTCTGCTGTGCAGTTGCTTTAGGACAGAAAATCTGAACATGGTGGTGCATGCCTGTAGTCCCAACATTTGGGAGGCCGAGGCAGGAGGATGGCAGAGTTTGAGACTAGCCTGGATAATGTGGTGAAATCCTGTCTTGAAAAACAAACAAATAAAATCCCCCTCCCAAAAAAAAACCAAAGAAAATCTTAAGTGGGTTGTTATGTACGGGTTAATGGGAGACTTAAAATATACAGGGAACCTTGCTGTATGGTACAAAAACTATTGCAGATAACAGGCATATTTAAGTATGTATTTCTTAGCAGAGAAGAAAAACAAGAAAAGATACAGAAGGAAACTTATGCTACTCTTTTAGGAAGCCCTTTGTCCAATGCTGGGCCGGCTGATTGTTTCATTTAGTCCGTTTGAGCACATTAAAGCAAATGAGTACATTTCTAAAGAATGATTCTTAGCTGGGCACAAGGCCACATCCTACAATCCCAGCACTCTAGGAGCCTGAAGCAGGACGATCTCAAGTCCAGGTGCAACCTGAGCAAATCAGCAATTTAGTGGAAACTCTGTCTTAAAATAAAATATTAAAAAAGGGCTGAGCATACAGCTCGCTTGTGAAGGCCCTAGATTCAATTCTTGATACTTCAAATAGATAAATAGGTATTTTAAAAATATTGCCTGTAGCATTCTTTAAATATGAACCATTGCTGCATATAATATGCCAGATATCGTGTTCTTGAATGTGAAGGTTAATGACAGCTATAAAGATTTGTGTCAGTAGTAGTTAGCATTTTTGAACAATTATATTCCAGACACTCTACTGAACACTGGGAGTTCATAATTTCCTTTATTCCTCAAGCAATCATATGCATTGGATACTATAGTTATATTCACGTCATATCTGGAGCCCAAGGCCTATAGATCCATCCTGTAACTTGGTAATGTTGACACGCAAAGACCCCTTTGCTGCTCGGACTCAGCTCTTACCCAGTGTGCCCACCAGCCTCCCGCTGGAAAATGTTTTACTGACGTGAGGTCACACTACAGGAAGAATCCTGGACAGTGGCACTTTCCTATTGTCGGTATTTTCCAAGTACCCCTTAAGGACAGTGACCGTGCATGTATTGGTCACTGACTACAGGGTTCTGTGTGTGTCAAGGACATACACTGCCACTGAGCTACTCCCTCATCTTCCTGTGCGCCAACCAGCATTTTTACATGAGATCATTTTGTTTTGGTTTTGTTTGCTGTTCTGGTACTGAATGCAAACCCACATCTGTGCTAAGAAAACATTCTCCTTTTCAGCTATATGCCCAGCTCTTTTCAGTTTTTATTTTGAGATGTGGTCTCTTTAAGTGGCTCCGTTTGGCCTTGAACTTGTGATCTTCCTGCCTCAGCCTTCTAAGTGGCTGGGGTTATAGCCATGTGTGTCATGTCCAGTTTATACTAGACAACCTTAGAAATAGAGGACATATTACTTTCATTGGTTTTCTGTTTGGATTTATCACCAATTTCAAGCACTTTTTTGAGTGAGAGCTACTTCTTGTATATAGATATGTTATTGTGTACGTGTGTGTGTGTGTGTGTGTGTGTGTGTGTGTGCACATGCGCACATGCGTGTGTGCAAGATGACTGAAGCCAGGACTTTGCACACACTGACCATGGACTCAGCCACTGAACTACACTCCCAGCACCAAACATTTCTTTAAATCACTGAGTAGTTCTTTCTCCTTGCCTTGTTAGTCATAGATTTAAAATACAGGAAAGAAATTCCTGGGATTTACGCTGGGCTCCTTCCTGGGTGAGTCTACTCCTCTCTTAACTATTGGCTCAAATAACATCCTTGAAGCTCCATTGCTGACTCTAGAGACATCTCCCTTTCTAACACATTTAGGAGCTGTGTGTTAGGGAACTGTCTGTATTGCAACCCTGCCCGGCATCATGCCAATTACAACTCCTGCAAAGGGACAGTGTGCGGTCATGGGTTATCAATTCCAAATTAGGAGGGCTTGGCATTTAAAATGCAGGGTCTGTGTCTGCCTGTCACTCCAAGCAGTGCTTTTCAATGACAGCTGACTCTCACTGTCAGAGCAGTTCTATAAAATATCTATGAACATGGAATTAGCAAACACTGAACTAGTGCTCCCAGGGGCAGTGCAGGAGTGGACTCCCACAGGCGTCTCTCTGCAACCTTCCTTTATTAGCCCTGGTTTCTTTACACATTTGTGTTTGCAGGCAGATCATTTTACACATATGGTTGACTCATTCATATTCAGCTCATGGCCAACAGCACTGTAGCTCGGGCCTGAATCGCCCCTGTCTAATCCACACCTTCCTCCTGAAGGCTCATCACGAAGTCCTTTCCCTTAGGAGTGCTGCCACGAGCATGGTGGCCAGCCACACTACCACCAAAGGACCACGCAAGCACAAGCATAAAAAGTGGTGCTAGATAGTTCATGAAAGGGCCGCTTGCTTGTTTGCAGAACTGAACCGGAATGCAGAGCACACTTGGTCCATTAGGGGTGCACAGGGGCCAATATCTTGCTGCTCTGCACTTGCTGACAGATGACAGGGAAAGTAGCCAAAGTACAGATTTTGGGGTTACAAACAAACATTAGAAAGTGGACAGGCTTTAAATGCAGAAGCCACCTCCAATGAGGGTTGACTGTCCTGAAATACTGTGTTACTGATTTGGTGCACTCCTACCCATTTGCTTGAAATTCTCCAACAAGTGCCAAAGCCTGGCTTTTTCAGCAGAACCTAGAAAGCCTTGTTTTGGCTGCTTGAGATTTCTTTCCCTCTTGCATCACCATTGTTTGATCAGCCAAGATTCCCATTTGCAAGAGAAAACCAGGAACCAATACTCCACTTAAGAACTTGTCCCCACTTCTGCTTGGGGGCTGCAAAGCAGGGATCAGCCCCAGCTTCCATGTGTCCATGATGCTGAGCTTCATGGTTATGTAGACAGAGCAGTAGCCTGGTACTAACATAACACACGTGGGTGAGCATGCAGAGAAGTGGGAGCCTTGTGTGGTGTTGGTGGGATGAATCCTGCAGTCAGTGTGGAAGACAATGCAATGGTCCCTCAATGATTTAAAAATAGGCTGGTGCAGGTCTATAATTCCAGCTCTCTGGGAGGCTAAGGCAGGAGGATCATATATTCAAGCACATCCTGGACAACTTAGTGACTTACTGAGGCACTTCTTTAAAAAAACAGAATTCAGGGCCAACTAGATATCTCAGCAGACTAAAGTGCCTGCTTTGGCAGAGCTCAGCAGCGAGGGTTCGATCCCTGGCCTGCTGTGCCGGCCCCACCCCAGGGTGTGCTGAGACAGTGAGTGAGGCTGGATGTGGTGGCGCACACCTATAATCCCAGCACTTGGGAGGCTGAGAACAGGACGATCACTACGAGTCCACTCTCCACAATGAGACCCTGTACACCCTAGACCCTGCCCTAAATTCATTAAAAAAAATTGTTTGAAAAGAAAAAGAATTGTCACATGATCCAGGAGTGTCACTTCTGGGTAAATATCTAAAACAATTGAAAGTGGAGCCTGACAAAAGGTCTTTGCTCATGTTGAGGAGAGCATTATTCACATGGAACTACAGGCCTGTCAGTGTCACTGACAGGCGAATGAAAATTGCAGTCTGCACATACAAGGGGCTATCACTCAGCCTCAGAAGGGGGGAAAATTCTGACATGCTATGGCACCGACAAGCCTCAAGGATGTTCTGTGCAGCTAAGTCGGGTGAAATACTGTAGGCAGTCAGGTGGGCAAGGCCTGAACCAATATGGAAGCCCAGACGCCTTGCAACCTGAGAGAGACAGGTACCTACCCTGTGGGCCAAATCTCAAGACAAAAGTACCCACATCCTTTCTTAGGGATCAGTACTGGGGATTGATATTTCAAACAGGTATCCATTGCCTTGAGAAAGTCAGAAAGTGTCACCAGCCCAACCCCTTGCAGGAAATGCCCCTGTTCTGTGTTCATGCCCACTTGCTCTCTGGTGACTTGCTTCCCCATTTGATCTTAATTTAATCAATTTTATCTAAGCACTTATAGTCTGATTGGGTGACCACAGTTTTGTCCTACCTCGCGTTCACCTTGCTATTTCTCATTTTTCTCTACCTGAATCTGCCTCGCTTCTGGTTTTGTTCTGTAAAATCCCAAGAAAAGGCAGGGTCCACGACAACTTTTCGGGATCCCTCTGTTTCTCTCAGACAGAAGCTTTCTTTCCCTCAATAAATATATTCTGCTCTTAACCTCCATTGTTCCTCAAATTCATTCTTCAAGTTTAGAGAACACAAACTGGCACCAAAAGTGCAGCAGTTGGGAGTGTCTTCCATACCAGGGACCGTGCTAACTGCAGTAAGCCCAGCCCAAAAGCACAAGCGCTGAGTGAATCTGCTTGGGTGAAATGCTGGGTATATTCAAGTTCACAGAGACAGAAAACAGAATGAAATCGGGGACAGAAAAGTCATGTAGGATGAGTGTTTATTGAAAATATAAAACAATAAAAATATTAATTAGGGGCCTGGGAAGTGGGGTACAACATGGGCAAGGTGAAATAGCAAGGAGAATATGAGGTGAACGTAACCACAAAACTATGGCTACCCAGTAAAACTATGAGTATAACTGCTCCATAAAATTGATTAAATTAGGATCAAATGAGGAAGCAAATCCAGAACGCTGTATGAATCAGCAGAAGACAGGAATCTGCCCAGCTGTTTAGTGGCCGACTATCCCAGGTGGTTCCAGGGGCTCAAAACGAGGCATTGAAACAACTCTTCTAAACCAGTTACCCAACATGCGGCATATAATGGAAACTAGTTTCAAAAGAAAATAGGTTGTTCTGCATTTTCAAGTTCCCAGGAGCTCACCCCTGAAAGGAGTGAGGCTGTGGTCTACCTTACCTTAGCAAATCCCTTTTAGTCCGAGTCCTACTTCTATTGCCTGTTCTTCTTTGAATTCTTAGCAGTGGAGCTGACCACCCAACTCTGCCTCAGACCCTTTTAGCTACCTGGTATTCATATGCTAACTACCAGACAGCATTTACATTAGTTACAAAGAGACCTTTGCAAATAGGAAGAGTTCCGGAGATGGTGATGTTGGTTGGACATTACAAATGACGATTGGGTGGCAGTGTGTGTATGTGTGTGCGTGTGTGTGTGTGTGTGTGTGTGTGTGCGTGTGTCTATTATTATGAAGTATTCCTCTCTCCACTACTTTTTGTTTTATGAAGCTTTTTGCTTCATAGTCCATCTCATCGATATTATTTTAGATAATTTTTCTTTTAATTATTATTAGACTAATATCTCTTACCATTATTTTTAATCTTTTATATAGCTTTTATTTTATAATTGCTTCTAGTAAATACAGTGTAGCACTATGTGGGTTTTGTTTTAATTTTTCCAAGTTGGTTTTGTTTTACTCTTTATTTATTTATTTTTAATTTATTTTATTTTATTTTTTTTTTGTGGTAGCGGGGATTGAACTCAGGACCCTGCACTTGTCAGGCAGGTGTTTATTCACTGAGATATCTCCCCAGCCCTTGCTTAAATTAAATAAATTAACTAATCTAGATATATGGTGACTGTTCTATATTGGATTTTATTTTTTCATGATTTTTGTTTGTTTTCTTTTTTTTCACCCCTTCCCACTACCCTAAATGTATTTTTTATGGACTGAAAAATTTTTAAAGGTTCACTCACCTGCTCAACTAATTTTTCTATTTAGAACAATAGATTATATTCCCAGTCTTTGGTGCGTGCTAAAATTCTCAATATAAATTAAAAAGAATATATATATATATATATATATATATATATATATATATATATT
>PVKA01015605.1:18889-49771 GCA_004027165.1 Ctenomys sociabilis | reverse complement strand
TCTACCTAGGTCTTAACCATCCAGCAGAAAAGTATAAAAGTATAAAAATGAAGTATACATCGTGAGCCCATAATATTAAGCTGAGCTGTAAATGGGTATGGTCGACAATTTCTTTGAATAACTCCCTATGGTTGCAGAATGCTGGACTGTGTTGGATTGTGGTGTCGAGTTCAAGCACCTAAGGTAGTTGAATGTCAATGGAGTGCCCACTTTTGACAGGTGTAGACAAAGGAAGGGTTGTAGAAGGAAAAAAATCATGATGTGTGTGTATAGACAGTACAGTTGGGATAGATAACGCTGTGCTTCTACATAATTCTCTGAGAGGCAAGATCTTCACTAATGGTGGTTGGACAGGATATTATGTCGGCTTTTAGTGCTATGGTTATCCACTAGGTAAATAATTATTGAATTTTTGATATAATTTCAGCTATAAAAAAACCTGTAAATATAATAACATGTATGCACCTTGTACAATACCAAAACGTTATGAAAACAGTTTGCTATGTATTAATTCATTGACTCTGTATGGTTAAGGTGTTTTGAAACTGTCTGATTGACATTTGTATTTTAATAAAATAAAAATAAATGGAAAAAAAATAAAAAATAAATAAATTCAATTTCACCTTTTTTTTTTTTTTAATCTGGGACAGGTGTAAAGGTTTATATGGAGCTCAGGAGTAGATCCTAAAGGATAATTATACTTGTACTATTTCTACCTCCGTACTTTGGAGACAAGTGTGATATAAACAAGCTTGTTAACATTCTCAACTGGAAATACCACATTTAATTTGGAGCTTTTTCACCATTGTTATCTAAGGCAGATGGAAAAGAGTTATTTAAAGGCAACTAATTTTTTTCTGATATTATGGTTCGATGTTGCCAACTGTCACATAGTTGAATACACAGATGAATATGAAAGTTATACCAATGAGTTATTGCTGATGAACTTTTATAAATTATAGTGCAAAGAGCCAGTATGTTAGGGAAGAGCAGGAAAAAAGTAAATAGCCTAAGTAGAAAGGAACTGACAAGCCTTTGGGAATACCGAAGAAACTCTGAAACCAATAAAGCCACGTGTGTTCAGGCAAACCACATCAACGACAGGAATGTTCTCATGGGTTCTCCAGCCCAACAGAGGAAGCTGTGTGGCTTGGCTAGTAGATTGTAAATCTGTTTTTTTTTATTTAATCAGAAATCCTCTGCAGATTATTGACTTTTTGTATATAGTGTGAGCCTATTCTGATTTGTGACTGATTTTGGCAAGATTGAGAGGCATCTAACAGAGTTTCTGGTCATTTTTGTTGATGTGGAAGAAAAAAAATATACCATCCCACTCTGTGCATAGTCACTGGCTAATTTTAAGCAAACAAGGAAATTTCTCTTAGTTGCCAAAACAACACATAGTTGCCAAAAGGACCAGTTTTTAGGGCTCCTAGATTAATCCTTTGTTCTAGAGGGGAGTCCAAAATGCTCCCTCTCAGAAATGTGCAGCAGTCAAACACTTCAGCTAAGGAGCCATGCCTCAGGAGAAACTAAAGCTGCAGATACCTCAACCTGGGGCATTCACCATGAAAATCAGTGTCCACATGGATGGGAGGGACTTGAGAAATAGAATGTGGGTGAGCAATATCCTCAGTTTTCACAGAAATTGATAATGAGCTAATAGAAACACCAGGTGCCAAACTAAGCTCCTTCATAAATTGCTTCTCCTTTCCTTATCCCTGAAATTTCTCCAGAATCCATTTCTCTCCAAAATCTCAACTGTGATTTGAGAACAAAAGGAAATTTATTACCTAAAAGAGAATGCAAAAGAAAATTTGAGAATAAGTTCCTGTGTTATTATAGTATGTGGCTGTCGTATAGAGTGGTGGAAAGAGCCCTAGACCCGGAGTCTGTTTGTAGATGCATATTTTGAAATTTTTAAATTTTTGGTGCTGAGGGGTCAGCCACCACTCCTCCCAGCATTTCTCAGTCTTTAGGCTAAGATCAAGTGCAGCCTCCACTCCTTCAGAGGCCTGGTACACGCTAAACATAGTGGCACCCCCATTCCAAGGTTCCGCCCATCTGTCTTTAGGGCTAGGCTAATCTTAAGGATCAAGGTTCTTATTTGTATATGGATAGCATTACATTTAAAGTTCTGTTGGGTTCTAATATTGCGTGTCAAATACATTTTAATGAAAGCCTGAGGAATGGTGCTGGGGAACACAATGTTTTTAGCTTTTTCATAAATCATTGAATGACCATCAGTAACTGGTGATAACTAGTTTTAGGATCATCAAAAGGGACTTAAAATGAAATAGCATTTTTCTTTTGTCTTTTAAACTGCTGAAAGGCAAGACATCAGAATAACAGAGCAGTACATCTCACCTGATTATGAATAGTGTTTGTATTAGAAGACTGAAGTCCATGTCTTACTCAGCAATCTCAACAACACTGACGTGGGACAAGGTCCCCAGGTAACATTTGGGGGCTGGAAGCTCAGAGCATCTCAGTCCTCTGCGTTTTCTGTAGATGTGCTTGCTTGGCACAGCAGAATGTGAGCAGTTTTTCATTACGAATTAAAAGTCTTTCCCAGAGTCAGCGAAGAGTGAGAACATGAGAATAGGCCCTGCCAGGGGCTTCTAGACGTGGAAAGGATTCTCCATAGCAGGGAGCCTCCCTTACTCCAGCCCTGGTCACCTCACAGTGGATCCGTTTGCAAAGGTGAAGCACTAACCGTGGGCACACGGCTGGAAGGGCAGACCGGGACTGGGCTGTAGGACCCTGGCTGCCTTGGTACAGTGCGCGCACGTGCGCTTATGTGTGTGTGTGCATACGTGCACGTGAGTGTGTGCATGTGGGTATGATGACCATGAATCTGCAATTTTCATTCTAATAGGAAAGAAAGCTAAATTCTGTTTAAAAGACTGAATTTCGTCGGTGACAACCATCAGCTTTACCTAGCCATATCCTTTGCTTATGTTCATTTTATTTTAAGGGAGAATTTCTTCCCCTCCTTCTCTGATTCCTGATCTCATTCCATCGTGATAGGCCCCAATGTGTCCCAGAATTACTTGATATTATTCCACCCTTCAAGAGCTGTAATATTCTGTTTTTTCACAAGTTCCAGATGGCCACATTACTTTATTAAAACTCACTTACTGAACTGAATCAGCAAAGAAACACAGTGTCTCACATTTGTGCTTCTTTCTAGCTAAAATAAGTCCTACAATTTTTAGAGTTTGGGAAGGACCATTTCCCTTTAAATCTCACAGGAACTTTTGAATTTTGAAATTTATCTGGAGAAAGAAGCTTATGAAAATAAAATTCATATCCAATTCATATTCATAAACATGCACAAAATGCTAGTAACAACAGATGCTTCTCCTTGCAGTAACAGATTCATCCTAAATCTGGATACAATGAACTTCTTTTATTTCTTTAAATAAGCAGCTCTCTGGCCAGATTTGCCGGAATATTTTTTCCTCTTGTGAGTTAACAAAATAATTTCAGCTTAATTACGTAGAAATTGAATTCTTCACTATTTTTTTCTTCACTTAATGTTTCTGTGTAACAGTCTCCAGTACCTAGCACAAGGCAGGCACATGGGCACACTTATCTGGTTATTCAGGTCATCAAACATTTAGAGAATTTTGGGTTTCAAGACATTCAGAGATTACTAGGGAACACATTATTATTAGGTTAATTAATTGACTGATCAGAGAGTAGTTACCATGGGATTTTCACTCTATTTTGGTGCCAGCCATTTTTTTTTTCATGTATGAAAGGCCACAAGAGTGGGGAACATTAAGAAAAATGGAGCTATATTCACACATTTTATAGGTTTATGTTAAGTGTATTTGGAGCACAGTTTTCCAGAAAAATGTTGAAAGTAAGACATTACCCTCTTGATCCTTTGTGGTAATTTGCTTCCAATTAAATCACACACTTTAAAAGGAAGTAGTTTATATAAGGATCTTAGTAAGTACTGGATTATTGGATTATACCTTTTATCCCCCCTTTTGCTAACTTTTCCTTCTTACTGGGAAAGTTAAGTATGGCTTTATTTTTTTCCTTTCAAACTTATTTAAAGATTTAATTAATTTTAACATGCTTTTAGATCTTTTTCTCAGTGATGTACCATTTTTTGCATCCCTTCTCAGCTCTTAATTTTAGCAATTGTACTTTCAATGAAATCACTTGGCTATTTAAATGTGCATGCTTGATATTCTACTATGTTCATTTCTTCTGGATGTAAGAAGTTACAGTTAAGGAAACACCTTTACCTGGAGGAAGTTTATACACGAAATGTGTATTCATTCATGTGACAAATTGCTACTTGGGACCTACTGTATAGAGATGTTGTAGCCATCATGGGAACAAAATGATGTCAGAAATCACTCATCTCGAGGAGGTGGCAGAACAGGAACAGGACACACGCCAGGTAGCTCCTTAATTCTGCTGCTCCATATGGCAGACACTTAGAAATTACTTACTTAGCCATTGATTTTCTGACATACTTTAAATGATCATTTAGTGCTTCTTAAAATTTCTGAGTAAAAACTTTGCTGTTTATGTTGTGTATCCCATAAACCTGAAAAGAAGAACTATCATTTATAACTATAACAAAATAAATTTTTGTTTATAAGTAGAAGACAGTGAAGATAATAAGTGCATTGTGGGTACAATGTACAGTGCCTAAAGTTACTAACAATCTAACATCAATATCACACTATGTTTTTCCATGGAATATTTATATCTGGAAAAAAAAACCCTGGACATTATCATTGTTAACAGCACTACATTTTTGTATCATCATTTTCATGTAAAGAATATGACTGAATAGAAACCAGACCCTGAGATTTCTTAAATGCAATTCTCAAAAAGAATGAAGAGAAAGAGACCATGCCAAGGCTTAGCGGTGCTGTGACATTAGCTACTGGAAATTAGTGAGTATTTCTCTCTATTTCCATCATAGGAAGGGTGTGGTGGCAGACCTGAGTTGTATGTTTGGGTTTTTGTTCACATGTATTTGTGTGAAGTAATTCTGTGCACTGGTTAGGGTGATGCTGGCTCACAGTGGATGGGACTGGAGAACCTTGATTCTGCTCTACATTGCCCTGCTTAGGAGACCAGGCTTGTCACTTCTTCCTGACACTTGTAGGCTAATTCTCAGCAGGATTTTGCTCAATTTCAATAGCATGTGTCTTGAAAAGGGAGGAGACAAGTCAAAATTGATACTTAATACAACAACAAGATACAAATTTCCTACAACCCAATAAAGCCTACAATGACCTGTTTCCAGCTAACACCCTCACCGTATCTGTCACTGTCTTTTATGCCTAGTCTTCATGCTTTTACTCCATCTTGCCAAGATTGACTTGACATCTGCTGTTGTCTCCCCACAGTGAGACCTCCCCACAGGTCATCTCCTTGCATTCACCCTCTATAGTGGCCATCGTGGTCATTGATGAGACAACTGTTCTGTCGGCTGCCGCTCCCCACCATTCCAGTGCAAAGTTGGATTTGTTTGACTTTGAATATGATCCTTGTTATGGATTGCAGGGCCCCCGGATGGTAGCCAGTGGGTGTACCCTTGCTTGAATGGAAGAACTCTTTCCCTTTTCTCTGCCTGCAGTGGTGTCTCCAGAAGTGCCTGTGTTCTCTCTGTGGTTCCAACTTCTTCCTGATGGCCCAGACTTCAGAAGCTGGGAGCATGTCCTCTCTCTCTCTCTCTCTCTCTCTCTCTCTCTCTCTCTCTCTCTGGAAACAGGGCTTAAACTCAGGCCTTTGTGCTTGCCAGGCAAGCGCTTATTCTACTGAGCCATGTTCCCCAACCCTGACCTCCTCTTTTGTTCCTAAAATCAACAATGATTCTGACATTCTGCTCTCTCACTATCCTATTTGACTCTTTAGCCATTCCAACAATTCAGTGGTTTGTTTGAAATTCTTAGAGGGCTTCCTTGACTGTGTATTATTACATACAAGTCTTCTTGCCTCGTTTAATTTTCTTTAGGTTCCTTATCACTATTCTTGTTATTGGCTCTACTATTTATACTACTATTCTTTTACCTTAGAATGGAAAATCCATTGAGACAGATTATGCCCCTTGTTTATTACAGTCAGGACTAACCCTGGCACATGACATTTGTTCAACCAATATTTTGAGGATAAGTAGCAATGTCTGCGTGTCTGCGTGTTTCCAACACAATGCCAGTAACAACACACACTTGTGCTTTAGGAGTAATTCTTTCTAATTTTGGATCTAACACAAGGACCATTTGCTAGTTTTCTAATTTAAATATAAATTGAGTTGTTTTAATTTGTTTAAAAAGAGGGTGAGAAAAAGCATATAAGAAGTTTGGTCCTGAAAATTCCAAGTTCTAAGCTGGATCGAAGACCTTCACAAATCCAAATGGATTATTCCTATGAGGCTTTGGTGTCCCCATTCTTAACAAAACGGTCTTTTATATGTTACTGTGTTTGTACTTTCATAGCATAATCCTAATAAGATGGAGCTACTTACTGAGCCTGTCGGTGTAGTTCTTTCCGTCAGTTTGACTGGTGTCAACACACTCGGAAGCTCTTATTCTGCAGATGTAATTGACATGTGACCTTATATCCTGAATGATGCCTTAGTGGATACCTAATAAATGTCTATCCTGTGGGGGTATCATTTATAATGATTTTACTATTGAAGATGTCTTTAGTTTTCTATAGACAGTATACTTTTAGGTACTTGTTAAAGTTTTTCAGACTAAACAAGACCCATAGATATTCACATTAAAGTATACTAGTTGTAAGCAGCTGTAGCAAAGCAAATCCAGGCCCATTACTTATTTATAAATCTTGCCATCCTCTACGTATGCCATAATATATGTACACTGATGGGGGTATTCTTACCCATTCTCCAATTTAAAAAACAGTCTTAGGTACTGATAGCATTATATGTTTTATGTAGAATAAAAAGAGCAAGAATCACTGCGCAATTACAACAGAAGTCAGATGTCAATTAGGTATACAAAAAGTACTCTATAATATTCTTAATTGTTTAGAGGCTGGCCAACAGTTGATTCTGAGTTTTCTAGCAAAGTAAAGGAAAGAATCTGAGGATTTCCAAGTTCATGATGCCAATAGGGCTAATATATGAAAATTACTCAGAAGAAAAGAAGCCAAACCTTTTGTAATAGTAAAATCTGAAAGGTCATCCCAGTGGATTGCTAGACAAGTGAGACTTTGTGTCTCTATAAAGGGAAGCAGCTGGCATTCCCTGGTCAGGAAAGCACAGGGAGTTGTTACATATGATTCTGGACATGGCTCAATGTAAGAATGTGACAGACAGAGAACATCCTAGTACCAACATAGCTGGGCTAAAAGTGTAGCCCCGAGAGCAAGCTGAGAAGACCATTCCAGACCATGGAGGGAAGACCGCTCAGGTAACTTGGGTTTGGCATGGTGAATAACTTTCCCAAAGACTTGCATTGTGGGTAACCAAAGTTTCTGACTCTGTAGTCTGAATCCTTCCTACAACTAACTTCAAAATAGAAACTGACTTTATTTCCCTTGCTTAAGGAGTCAGTGATAGTCAAGTAAAGCAGAATGTGGTGGTAGCCAGGTTCAGAGCCATCCAATTGGCAGGAAATGAAGAGCACAGCAGGACATGAGTGTGAGTGCCCAGGGGGAGTAGGTACAGGGGAATGGGAGTACAGATCAAAGGGCACAGGGTACAAATTCTGTTATGCCAGCTCTCAGTTATTTGACTTGGACAAATTATTCATCATTTCGGTGGCTCCAGTTTTATGATCCACATCTCGAAGGATTTAGTTTTTCAAGAATGCATGAACGTTTGTAAAGAAGTTGGGAAACAGCAGGTGTTTGGTAATGGTAACCTTTAGTAGAACTATGTTTAGTTTCAAGTCAAAGAAATAGTTGAGAAAGCAAATAGCTCCAAACATATGTAGAATTTAAATTTCAGGACAAATAAAAGATAAAATGGAATAAAAGAAATCACAAGTCATTAATGCAAACTTAAATTTTAGGCCAGAAAGCCAGGGGCAAAGAAGCCTATAGAGGTGGCAGCTGCGATAACATATTTTAATTACCAGAAACAAGGAAGGCTTGGTTCAGTGCAGCATTTTGCTGAAGCCTGGACTTCTAATTTGGTTCCTCCTATCCCAGCACTAGTACTGGGTAGAGTGATGCTCATTAAAGTGGAAATGAGTTGATTTTGTCCCTAGGGGACAAGGAGCGCTAGTGCAGATCTCACCAGAGGAAGCTGCTCATTTCCCAAATGCTGATTTGAGTACATGTCACATTTGAACTCAGCCGTGAAGCTGGTGGCAGAGTAACTCAGCTCTTCAGAAAATGCCAGGTGGAGAAAACAACAGTGAGGACAAAGCACTAGAAATTACTATTTTCTATGATTTTAAATTTAAACATTATTGATTTTGTGTTAGTTAACATGGACAACTTTCAGTAAAAAGCTGTCTTCATATGTGCTATTTCTCAAACCAACTCGTTAAACTTTTTCCTTTCAGCATTGCTCTTTATTTCCATTTCTGAGATGAGGAAAGAGCTTCATGCAGAACAACCACAAAAACAATTATAAACTTTATTAAAGCAAGTGCTTAAATTCTTAATTACATCAACCAAAACTCTACAAATAGCCCATCAGCTCTCCAGATATTTTACTTTCCTTTTCAGAAACTACATATTGGAACCTGTCTCCAGAAACATGTTCAGTATCTCACATATTCCTTTCTTTTCATGTTTCAAATGCTAAAATAAAAATAATATATATTTTGTTTTTGTTATAGACCCTTCCACGGATCCCTAGATCAATTAATTATACTTTATATTTCACTTGGGTAATGAAATCAAGTCTTTTGCTTCTGTGTTTTCTTTTAATAACACCAGCTATATTTTATTTATTTATTTATTTATTTATTTATTTATTTATTTATTTATTTATTTATTGTATTTTAGGGAAGGGTCTACAGGGTGTTCAGGGTCTCACTACTAGATCAGACTTAAAGTGATCCACCTGTTTACAGCCTCCCAAGAACTGGTGTGCATCACCATGTCGAGTCTCAATTGCAGTCTCAGTGCACCCTGGGGTGGGGCTGGCAGGGTAGGCCAATCAACAGTATGTAAAGTTCTGAGTAATACTGGGAAAGGGGGGTTGTCCTACATTCTTTGAACTTACAGTTTCTTGGGAAACCTCGGAAATAATTTAATGTGAAGGAAATATTACATACAGTGGCATTTATGTTGTAGGAAGGAAAACATGAGTAAACCAAAAGGGCATGCTCGCTTAGCTTGAGGCGGAGAACAGCCTTTCCAAGGAGTCAGGAAAGCTGACAGCTGAGGCTTGACTGCCTTTCGCTGCGGTTCTTTGCCTGCTCCTGTATTCCCTTGCTGGGTCTAAGTTCCTATGTGCTTATTTATTTTTATCTGTGCTATAGGATCTGACCCAGGACCTTGCCAACTGGGCTGGTTTAATGAGTGTTGCAAGCACTGAAAGGGATGTGCTCCATTAGCGAAATTTACAGTGATATATCCATGTTGCTTCTGAATAAATGTTCTGGGTTCCCTTTTGTCCTGAACTGGGAACTTTGTTTTTTTTTTTTTTTTGGAGGGAAGGAGCTGATACCCCGTTCATCTTTATTGGAAAGAGACTTTAAAGCACATTCCGGGGAGTCCCTGGGGTCAGTGGGCCACTGGTGAGGCACCAGCTTATAATAGGCTCCACAGCTCAGGCACCGCTGAGCCTCACCTTTGTGCAGCCAAAACTAGATGACAGCGCTGTTGTCCTCTTCACAGATGCGGCCCACTATTCACTTGTTGGTGATGGCGGGGACTAAATTAGGGTCTTCCTTGGTGCCTGAAGCCCCATTTCGGGCTAGTACATTGTATGGATCCAGTCCCTTCTGAGCCGACAGCATGATCTCTCTCTCCAGGCCAGTCGCTTGCTCCTCATCAGTAGGGATACCACCTCCAGAAGCCATAGAGCAGACGGCAGCCAGCCCAGTAGGCCCTCAGGGCCTGCGTGGCCAGCGCTTCAGCTCCGCGAAGTAACCTTGAAGCCATCATACCCACGACAACCAGGACCCCTGAACTGGGCACTTTGGACTGAGGCCTTTAATGATCAGGAGGCACTGAAAAAGGGAGAAAGAAAGCAACAGTATTTGCTGCTGTCCAGGTCTTCACTACAGGAGGAAATTCCCCCGGGGAAGCTCTGGGAGGCCATTCCATGGGCAGGCTTTGTCTTTGTGAGGGACTAGAAGACTTATTCCACCATCAAATTGGGGAATCTCAAAGAAAAATGTCAAACAAAAACCCTGTTATAACTGGAACACACTTGCTACCTGCAAATTTTAAAATAATGCCTATACTCAATTTGTATTTCTACTGTGGTAAGTAAACAAATCATGTGCTATTTAGCAGTCCACATCAAAACTGATTTTCTAATGAGATCCCTCTACACGTCCTGTTTTCTTTGGCAAGGGAATGAGGCTCTTTTCTGATTAGAATTGGTGAACGCTAAAGCACTGCCTTTGGAAATGATGAGTCAGCGAGATGTGAAATGGGGTGGGCATAGCACAAAGCTTTCCTTAATTTCCTGGGTTGTTCATCTGGCCTGGCCAGGGAGGCAGGGGTTACCGTTCTCATTTTCCTTCAATTTGACATTTACCTTAAACAATCTAGCGTTCCTCTACAGAGATGGGGAAACATCTAAACAAATAATATGGGAGAATGAGTACTAGTCTAGACCCCTTCTGCACAGGACTTTCTCACAATGTTTGCGGGCCTGGAGTCCACTGGGAAGAAAGCCCAGCTCAGTCTCCCTAGAGGAAGTCTGGCCATCTCCCTGCTTGAGCTGTGTGGGCCTAAAGACATTTTTTTGAAAAGAGATCATTATTATCTTTAAGCCACCCAGTGTAAGAATACAGGCGTGTGACACAACTGAAATATAAGAATTTTATGTATATAAAGTAAGAAGAATCTTGTTAAAATGGAGAAAGTACTACAATGGCAGCATTTCTGCTATTGCCAGAGAAGAAAATCACTATATTAAAGAAGTTCTTAATGGTTTATGTGGATTGAATAGAGTATTAATTATTTTTAGTATTATTTTCTTTTATTTCTCTCACCCCATGACATCAGTGGATGCTCTACAGCTGCTATACCTTGTGATCTCTCTCAAGACATTTCCCAATTAACTGTGTTGCTTCCTTAGGTGAGAGCTCTACAGTTTAAATGTCAGCCCATGTTCAAAGATGGATTTCAAACCATGTCACTTTATCAGAAGGCCAATCAGCCAGCTTTGTGACAGCCAGTGACTTGTGGTTGAATCAGTGGCACTTTTAAAAAGAACTCATCATAAGTGCAGCGAACAGAAAATGCATCATGAAATAGTGCAGAATTATAACTCTTTTATGCCCATGATGGTTTGGTAATCAGCTGATGCAGTTTCGAATATTTTACATTTTAAGGGGTTGGCAACTTTAGGCAAAGATTTCCTCCATGCCTCTTGGCATAAAGTAACGTTTTCCCTTGGTGGCTGCTTCCAAACTGAGAAAAATTAAGGAGAGAATGAAAGCATGTTTCTATTACTAAAAGTCATCTTCCCAGGAGGAAGAAATCACTAATAAACATGCAGAGCATCTTTCATAAACATCACTGAAAATTTCTTTGAGAGACTGGGCATGGTGGTGAGTGCTTGTAATCACAGCCCTGAGGAGGCTGAAAACAGGAGGATCACTATACGTCCATGCTGCTTAGTGAGATCTTGTACCAAATACATAAAAAATTGTTTGAGACTTAAGAATGAGTGAAATATGGTCTTGATCAATTCTCAGAAGTGCTTTACAGTTCTATGACATTACAGTCAAATTCATATCCTGTGAGAAGTCAGTAAATGGCAAAAAACAAAAACCAGAATAGGAAGAGGTTAGAAGAACTACATCCTGTTCGCTGACCTAAGGACATTTTTAGACCAATAGCTCTAATCCCCATCGGCTGGTGGCAGGTTATTTACACGTCCGGGTGTTGGTTGTTATATGGATGGCTCAGATTACTTCAGTTATGGAAAGGTGAAATTATGATAGTGTCAGGTTGAAACCTTATTTGAAAGAATTCCACATTCATCAGTGACTAATAATTGGAAATTCAGATTTGATGAAGGAAGGGAAAGAAGTGAGAACACACTGAAATAACATTAGCATCAGCATAATTGTTATGCCACAGAAGAATACTTTGAAAATGGTCGCATGTGTAACTCCATGCAGGCATGCTATGTATGGGATTTCGGAAATATATATGTGTATGTATGTATGTATGTATGTATGTATATATCTGTCTGTCTATCATGTCTCCATATAATACATAATTTGAATACACCCATATGTATTATATATAATTACATCCATATGTAAATCTGTCTATACATATCCATGTATGTATGTCCATATATACATGTATTTATAAGCTTCTAATATCTCCACTAGAAGTATTTTTGTTCATAGTTACTGGAAAGGATTTTTTTTTTTTTTTTGTCTTTTTGAGACAGGGTCTCGCTATGCAGTTCAGGCTGGCTTTAAGCTCACTTTGTAGCTCAGGCTGGTCTCGAACTCACAACAATCCTCCTGCCTCAGCCTCCCGAGTGCTGGGATTACAAGCATGCACCACCACGCCCGGCTAGGAAAGGATTTTTGAAACAGAGTAAAATGTATGTTAAAATTCTATCCCCTTATACAATATACATAAACAAAAAACTCAGTGAGGTGCCTCTGTTCTCTGTGATTCACCCCAAAATGACCCTTTCCTTCTTTTGGTCTGCAGTGAGGTCAGAGACCTCGGGTACGGGGAGGCAGTGCGGGTATACGTAGAAGCTGAGGTTCCCATCTCAACTTACCCACCTGTTTTACATCCGTGAGAACTTTGGTCTGGACTGTCAGGTTACTACTGCTCGAGTGAGTGAGCGAGGCAGCAATGCCATACCCTCTAAATGCAGTCTTCAGATCTGGATCCTTACAGACATCCCAGCAGTCACCCAGCAGCTGTCGTGCTCTCAGGACTTCTGCCACCGCCAAGCCCAGGCACCACCCTCGATCACCTTTTACTTGAATGTCTGGATTTCTTGTCTTTTGCTTTATTCTCTCAGATTTCTTTTTATACTTCAATAAAACAATATCATTCTATTTAAAAAATGTGAATCTAATCATGCTGTGACATAGAACACATCACTGACTTCTTTAACTTCCAGCATAAAATCTGTAGTTGTAAAATTATACCTAAGACTCATCTGTTTCTCTCTGCAGTCTCTTATATATACTGTATGGGCCAGTGAAATTTCTTTCCACACTTATGACATGGAGAATTGTCCACTTGTTGCTCTGCTCCTCATCCATCCTTTCAGACACACACAAATCATGCTCTGACTCTTGCTGTTTCTGACCCTGCAACTGAAATTGCCATTCTTCTGTGAAACCTTTCTTTCCTGTCATGCATTTGAGTTATCTTCTTTTCCATCAGTAAGAAGCACAAGCCTCCACTTCTTTTCAAGTGCCTGGATTTTATTTTAATGCCAAGTTTGGGGATTGAATCATCACTGGTGTGTGAATTCCTTCAAACAACAATTATGTCGCATTTACTTTTAAATCCCTAGTAGGTTTGGGTAATGGAACAAGCAAGCTATAAAAGTTTATTAATGGGGAAACATGGAAAGTTTAGGTGCAAGTAACTCTAGTCATTCGCAGGATTTATACTAAGGAAATGAGTCCTCACGTTACGGAATTCCAGGCTGTTGCCAATCTACAAATAGGATGTGTGTAAGTATGTTGTGCTGTGTCAGCAGGTGTGTAACAGGAGTGCGGTGAGGGGAGGACGTGGGCACTAGGGATGTCTCACAGTTTTGAATTTCATGTAGTTGACTATTATATCAGGAATGTGACTCATCTAACTAATATCACTACTAGTTAGTCATAGAGATTTAAACACATAAGGATTTATTTTCTCTTTTAATTAAAAGGGGTAGGTACCTGCTGTCTAGTAGTTTTAAAATGCTGAGGTAAAAGGTCTTTATGATTCTCCTGGTCCTTTCCTTTCCTTTGTTTCTTTCATTTTTTCCCACTTCCTCCTCCCTTCTTTCTTCCTCCCCATGGTACTAAAAATTGGATTCAATTGCTAAGAAAACCCTCCACCACTGGTCTACATCCCCAGGTACTGGCCTTTTCTTTAAAAGTTCACAAACGCTGTCAGAATTCTAGCCATTCAGATCACATTCCTGGTAGGAATCAGGAGGAAAAATGGACAGCAGAAAAGAGGAGGGTGTCAAGAGAAATGGTAGGTGAAGATCTACCATGTCATTTTAAGGAATACTATGAAATAACAGTCAAATCTCAGATGACTATGATATTTGAGTAAGCAATTTTGGTTTATTATCAATTTAAGATTTATTGACCTTTTGGAAGATCAGAAAATGCAAGGAAATGAACTATATCCTAAGTAAAACCTAATGGCTTCATTTTTTTTCTCCAATTACTTGTGATGCATTTCATTCTTAATTTCATTAACAAAATCCTCTAAGTCTCAGCATTACCCAAATTTACTGGCCAAGTGCTTCTTCTCGATCAGGCACAGTGTTGAAGGGATAGAGCATAAGAGAATACAGGAGAACAGAACCATCCTCTGGTCCTCTAGTAACTCATTAATTAGGGGATGGAACAAAGAACCCAATGAATACGTATTGCAGGAAGTTAGAGCTTCCGTAAACAAAGTGAGCCCTGTGTGCTTTGGGCAGGGAGCTTCTAGACCAGTTGTGCTGAGCCGATCAGCTCATGTGTGTTGTTTTTCTGGGAAAAGATATAAATGAGTTATTCTTCTAAACTAAATCTTCAGTATACAGGCTTCATTGCTGTGTCCAATAAACAGGGGGGTTTCAGGTTGCAATGCGGGCACTCATGTCTAAAATTTGACCACCAGCAATCTAGACACAGTCTGTTCAGGAGGAAAGGACAAAAGCTAAGATGGCATCCAGAAATAATTGATGACTCTCTTATTTTTTAAATAGAAGTGAATATTGTCATTTCTCATATCTTGTATTCTGAATAATAGTTGAGAGGTAACAATAGGCAATGTGTTAACTGTTGTTATCCTATTATTTTGTTAAGAAATTTGTTTTCCCTTTGATCCATAAAATAAAAAAAGGGAGAGAGAAAAATCTGAAGCGCATCACAGTAGTCTCGGGCAAATTAAAAAGCAGCTGTTCAAATATGAAAAGCTTAAGTTTAGGACATGCACAAGGCACAGTGTCAGGCTCATCGACCTCCAGCGATCTCTTCTGTGCACTCGCATGGACCACTAGGTTCTTATACAGACTCTTAACTCTGAGAATGGAGGACCATAAAGCTGCACTGAGACATGGATTCTGGTTGTGCATCTCTCCTGCCCATTGCTGGTGGGCTGTCTTCCAGATGCCCTAAGAAGGTGAGGAGGAGAGATGCAGTTAGGGCAGACTCCGTGCTTGGGCCATCCTAGAGGCACAAGGTTGGAAATTCAGAGCAAGGAGTGTTAGGAGCACCTTGGCATTTAAAATTAAAGTCTGGAATAAACCGTACACATTTAAAATCTCTTCATTGGCTCCACAAAGCTTTTATTTATTGTCTGTTATGTCGCGGACACCAGAATTACTATGAAGAAGAACTGAGTTCCCCGTCCTCAGCATCCTGGCAGCCTAGGAATGGAGACACAGACATACAGGTGGTCAAGTGCTCACTGGTGGTATTTATAACCAGGGTCCTAGACAGGAACTGTGGAGAAAGTACGCAAGAGATTGGCAAGAGGCAAGTCGTAGTGAGATCTGCTGCACACCTACTTTTCAAGGCAAGAATGGTACAAAAGGAGGGGACCACAGCCGACCTAGGAAGGAGCATCTGGAAAAATAGGACAAGCAGAAAAGAGTAATAGCACAGAAATCAAATCAAAAGGGAGTTGCAAAAGAGCAAGCATCAGGAGGCTTTGGACTTGAGGGTGTCTGAGGCTTGAGGACTGAGGAGGTGATGAGCATTCACGACAGCAGCCAACACAGAGACACTGCATGTCTGTTCCTCACATTAAGGTGGTCATGGTGGGAAAAGGAGAAATAGGAGTTAGGAAATTACAGTCCAATTACATCAGACACTGTACAGGAAGAGACATGCCCAGTGTGTGGGACCTCATCCTCTGGGTATTTAGAGAGTGGGATATAGCGTGGGGTGGAAAGATTGAGCTGGCAGTCAGGCACTTCTTCCACATAAACCCAAGAAGCTGAAGTTCCTGGATGAGGTACAAGTGTGTGTGTGTGTGTGTGTGTGTGTGTGTGTGTAGAGAGAGAGAGAGAGACAGAGGGGCAAGAGAGATAGGAGACACCTTCCTGGTGGTTTCTGTTTTTCTGGGAAAGACAACTAAGTTTTCTGAGAATTTAGGAGCAAGACCTTTGAGGTAATGCTGACTGTTTCAAATGTGGAACTGGAGAGGGAATTGCATCAGTGATTTTGATGATCTTGAAATCCTACCTAAACTTGGAGACCCATATTTTTTTTGTGTGGGCTGCTCTAATTTTCTTTGTCTGCTATGGAATAGTTAGACTTATTTTCAGGAGTGGAGAAAGCCCATAGTTAAATAGTCCTTTCCAGGGCTCGGGGCTGGTTGACTGCGAGTATAAGAGGGAAGGGATTGAAGGGAATTGTTAAAGCGTGATTTAAGCGAGAGCCGCCTAGGTTTTGTTTTGTTTTCTTCCTTTTCCCTTTTTTTTTCTTTTTTCTTTTTTCTTTTCTGTATTTCGGACAGGGCTTCAGGGTCTCACTAGGTAGATCAGACTCCTAGTGATTCTCTTGTTTTCAGCCTCCCAAGTGCTGGTATTACAGGCATGCACCACCACACCGAGTGTCAGTCACCCTCTCAGTGCGCTCCAGGAGCGGGGCCAGCACGGCAACCTGGGGTCAAACCCCCGGCCACTGCGTCTACCTAAGCAGGTGCTTTAGTTCTCTGAGCTATCAGCGCCCCAACCTTTTCTTTTCCTATACTTGAGACAGGGTCTACAGAATTTTACTGTGTAGCCCTAGGTTTTCCTTCACAGAGATTTTCAGTGTTCATTGTGTCTACAGTGAGTGTTGAGATTAAGTATTTCTTAGCCCAGGGGACTGAGAATGGCCAGATAAACCAGAAATTTCAGGCTTGTGTAAGTTTGAGCATTAAAAAAAAATTGTTTTTTTCTTTTAAAGAAAATGGCTGGGAAACATTGGCTAAGTAACTTATGAAATCTGCACAAGTCTTGGGTGGCAGGTGCCCACAAGGAAACCTAGGTTTTCTAAAAAAAAAATCACAATTTCCATGAGGTAGAAAAGTGGAGGTGAGGGGAATGGCAGAGCCATCAAAAAGGGCGTTGTGACCTCAAGGGAGGGGGTTAGAAATAAAAATTTTGGAGACTGCAGCTCCAGGAATTAGTAGAGATGGGTGTGGTCTCAAGCTGGTGGGCTGGGCCAGTGTGGCTTGGAGCTAAAGCTTGGGCTGGGGTGAGATTGTCCCAGAGATGCTCCCGTTACCTGGAGGCACGACAGGCAGGCACTTTGCTGTCTTGGTTTCCTCATCTTTCCTTTTTTCCACTGCTCTGGCCGCTATTTAGTAAGGATTTTATTCTAAGGAGGAATTTGGTCTTCAACTGGATGATTCATTAATCTAATACTAAAGCAACTCTAGGGATAGAAGCTAATCTTTATTTTTTATTTATTCATTTTAACTGATGGTCTCATGGCTAAAAACAGGGTTAAAGTCTGTGGATGAAGAAAAATGAAATAAAAATCCTTTAGGGAATTGTGTATAAATGCTGGTTCTTTCAGTTGAAGTTTAAGCTATTATAAATGCTGCTATGAAAACACTTTAAAAATAATCTTTTTTTCATACTTCACAAACTGCAAGTGCATAAATCTTAAAATCTGATGTTTGGAGGCATATTTCATGTAGATATCTTTTAATGATGGAGGATATTGGGACTTGAACCCAGGGAGTCTCTACAGTGGAGCTATATCTCTAGCCTTTAAAACACTCTGTTAAAATTTGAGACAGGTTCTTAATATGTAGCCCAGACAACCTTGAATTTGTAATCCTCCTCTCTCAGTAGCTGGGTTATGTGCATGTGCCATCATGCCCAGTTCAAATGCTGCCTTTAAATCCTACAGCTTCTCTGTGTAATTTCCCTTCTAGCACGTTAACTTAGAAGTAGTGGCTGTACACAATTTCAAATATGCTCAATAAATGCTTTTTTTATAGAGAGCCCTTCCTGCATCTCACTGCAGAAAGTTTGTATTTGTAATCATATGGATAACTTATTGGAATCTTGTCAAGTTAATTGCAATCTGCCACTTCCAGTGCAACTCATGGAGAGAATAAAGACTAAGTAAAGCATGTTTATAGTTGTGAGGATCAAAGGTGTCCTAAGTCCAGCCATGGTGGTGGCTATCTAAAACAAAAGCCTGGACCCAGAGCTGAGCCTGGGTTTACTGACTTATAAAAGAAGGAGAAGCTTGAGGATGAGCGACCAAGAATGCAGGAAGTAGGTGAGTGCTATGAGCTAGGCTAGGTAGAAGGCCTGCATTGACCTCTGTAGATGCGGTGAGAAAGTTATGCAGAGAGTAATCTGTGTTACACAATTGAGATAGTATCTAGAGCTCTGATGTATAATCATTCAAGCCCTAGGAAGCCATAGCCTCTGTGTCGAGGCTCCATCCCAGCGGACAACATGGAGCATTGGTTCTTCTCCCATCTTGACCTGGCTCATACTAAAGAGCAACAGGTGGGGATTCCTGGGGAAACATGTGTGCTGCCTTCAAAGACTACCACCAGCACCTCAGCTAGACCACTATGTGTTGCTTAAAGCCAACTGAAAGGATAAGGCGAAGTGCTAGCCAGCTTTGTAAATGTCAGTACATGAATACAGGGTCAGATTCAGCCAAAGTAGGGACAGTTGCTCTTCTTTCAAGGACAGTCACCTAGGTGGTCCTCTACACTATTTTTAATACAGATGTCACAGTTTGTAATTGCAGAATTATAGTTTTCATTCACAAGGCATTGGCTTTTTACTTCAATGCTTCCATACAAAAGATGTTTGCATATAAAACATTCCTGTTCCTTTGCTCCATGTTAGCTCTGTGTGAGTGAAGGAAGCTTCACTTAGAAATTCAGTATAGTTTTCACCCAGCTAAGACAGGAGAAGATTCTTATGCTTCTTTCTTATTGTTCTCTTTCCTCATTTATCTGTTTTTCCTTTTCTTACAACTTTATCTGACTTCATTAAAGCCATGTTAGGTAGAAATGATAGTCTTTACTTCCACTGCTAAGGGTTAAAGTATTAAAAAATGCCTACTGTTTTTCAGAATAGAAAAGCTATTATCTAAAAAATAATATTGCAGAAAAAATATGCATTATATGAAAGGCTGAGTTTGCAGTGCCAGCAGAAGCAATGTGGTGAAAAGTGTTCCTAAATTGCTGGTAAAATAAAATTTTCAGATTATAGAATTCTTCAGGGTATATGCAAACTTGGTCAAAATGAAATGTCTTTAAAGGATTTGTAGACATAATATAGAAAAATGTATTTGTGAAGATAAACGACTGACGTCTAAATGTGGGCGAGATAACTTGGAAATTTGTCTGTAGGCAGGTGGAGTTGAACTTTCACCACAGGGGAAAAATAAAATTAACTTATTCAGATTGTTGTGATGTTTAAGATAAAGGGGGGCAAGTGCTCCCTACTATTTGATGTAGTATTAAAGCACAACTACAGAGGAGAAACAGTTTCCAAAAGCTCTGTAAAAGTAGCAAAATGGAAATGCAAACCTAAATGTGTGATGAGAAGTGAATGAACTACTTCCCAAGGGCAGAATTTTCAAAGGGAACTCACCCCAAAATCTCAGATGTTCAATTTGTAGTAGGAATACTTAATCTTTTTGCTTGGCTTTGAAATTGTACCTGTTTACATCTGTTTCAGAAATCATAATCACGTCTAAAATTAATCACAAAATCCAGAAAAAACCCCAGGACTTTGAAGTTGATTTCTCTTACTAGGATGAAACAGGAGGCTTGGCAGTTGTGATTTTAGAGAGCTAGGGAAATGCACGGACCATTTCTGGTTTTGTTACAGGTTGCCTGCAAGAGGCAAGTTAGCTTTTGTGACCACTTTGGAGAGTTGAGACAATAGCTTTGTGCTTAAAAATGATTTAATTCTGATTCAAAATTAAGGTTTAAGGTTCTGTTTAACATGGAGACTTATTTTCCCCTCTCACATGCAGAGATAAGAATTTTCATAACTCTTCCTAATAATCGTGTGATTTGTGTGGATTCCTCCTGAAGAATGAAGAATGAAAAACAGAGCAGGGATGTCCAAGGAGAAGAAAAGATGAGAATTAAAGTAAAGCACTTGGTCAAGTGAATCAAACTGATGTCCACGTGGAATTCATCCTTTTCAAATATTGTAGAATGGTCTTTGCTTCACAACTTAGTGCCTTCTGCTTCTCTTCTGTTTTGGAAATACTGTGTGTAGTGCAGAAATTAAAAGTACATGCATTAACATCAAAGTACTTTAAATTAACATTAAAGAAATGTGTTTAAATGCTTTTATTTATGTTTATATCTGGCAATTGGACCAACTAATTTGAAGATAGCATCTTGTAATACAGCAGCCATTGTCAAATTTAGATGACTTTGTTTAGTGGAATCTTATATCATTTCTAATAATATCTTTCTTTTTCTATCACTGTTTTGCATTCTTTAAAGGTAATTTAAGCCTGCCTTGCCAGCCCCGTCCCTGGAGCATGCTGAGACAGCAATTGAGACTGAGGGTGGTGGTCCGCACCTATAATCCCAGCTCATGGAGGCTGTAAACAGGTGGATCACTATAAGTCTGATCTAGTAGTGATACCCTGAACACCCTGTAGACCCTTCTGTAAAATAAAAAAAAGTAATTTAAAAAAATAAATGATTATGTTTAAAGACAAAATTTTTTTCTGTAAAGTGAGTGCATCTTTAAGCCAGATGGTGATGTGACTCTGTTCCGAATCAGTGGCACCTTGACTGAAGACTTGAGACTTATTTTCACATGTCATCTCTCACTAAATTTATTATTTTCTAGATTTTACTCATCTCCAGCACCCCTCAATGATTTCCTTCACTTCATTCTGTTTCTCTGGAAGTGAAATGGATTTACTGTTTTCTTTACCTTTAGGTGCTTGCTTATGTACATACATATTCAAGAAATGATTCCCTTATTTCTTCAGTAAAACGCAGGAATATTAAATAACATACAGTACTATGTAGTTCTTCTGGTCTTTTGATATTTGTTAATAGCTAACACACCCCTCTTTCCTTTGAGTGGCTTAAGCCTGCCGGGAACTATAATAAGTGTTAAGAAATAACCACAATACTAAACGCAAAACAGTGTTCAGTGGAAGAAAGGATCATTATTTAAAGCACTAGTTCTAGTGAAGATGTAATTAGCTGCATATTTGTTTAGTGTGCTATATCTATTCACCACTTCATCTTGAAACCAAAAATCACGTCAAAATGATTTTTTCAGATGAACAAGAAGTACAACTAGAATCTGCTTAAAAGAGATTTGCTTGTGAATCAGTTTCTAAATAATTCTTGACCCCAAGCATCTTTTCCTGTTTCTAGGTATTAAAACTGAGAGAGTTTCCAACCACTTTTTCACGGAAGTCAGCTTCCTCTACTGTACTGTGCGGGAGGGTGGAGAGGATCCTCCAGTCATTCTGACCTCGCCAGTCTTCACGAAGTTGGGCATCACTTTCCAGCTATGCCAAGCAGTCTTTCTGAGGTCACCAAATCAGCTTGGGAAATAGCATGAAATTTATTTTATTGTGAATTTGTAACAGTTTCTTAGAAACTACAGAAACTCTGATTTTTCTCTGAGTACCAGAGGGTAGGTATGTAATCTGATTCTTCACAAGCTCATCTCATGAGAATTTTCAAGTCCCAGTTGATTCTACTTCCCTGAGATTCCTACTGTTTTTTGTCATCTTTTTCAGTTCTTTTGGTGATAATCACTAACCATGCTCCTTGTGAATTCCATTCCCTTAGCAGAAATGCTTTTCTCTATCTAACTCTTTCTTCCCAACATATCCAGTTTGAGGTATTCAACTGTAGAAAAGCTTCTAGCATTCCTAGGGTGGTTAAAGAAACGGGCTAAAAAAAAGCCCATACTCTTGCCTCTGGTTTTCTTACTGTTTGGTTCACAGCTTACACATTTTCTAGACTGAAGTTTCTTTTGAAGAACTGTTCAGATGTGAACAAAGTCCAATTTACTAAACTATAAAATGCTAAGGGCAAATGTGTACGCCTCTACTAGGACAGAGACTCATTTTCAGTAAGAATAAAATTGAAACTCAGCTTGAGAAATTATTTGTCTAACAAACAAATTCTACTTCCTTTCCCACAGAGTCATCTTATCAGGTTTTAATGTTGCAAACCATACCAAAGCTTGATGATTTAGAACAATCTACTTAGTTTTTGAATCTATGAGTCTAGCTGGACTTGTTCACAGGACACCTGAATTGCTCCCAGAAAAGCAAGAAGGCAAATTCTAAAGTGCAAAGATTTTCAACCCTCTCCCATTATATTTGATAACACACCTGTGTAGTTCCTGGGAAATAGGCTTCACCTTTGGAAAGGAAGATTCACAAAATTATGACAAAACTATGGTTGTGAAGAAGAGGAGGTTGTGATCATTAAAAACCAGGGAGACCTATTTTGTGCAGAGCAGTAATTGATTTTCCTTCTGCTTAGAGATTATGAGAATAAGAAAGGGACTGCATATTGTTTTAAAGGCTGTTCTTTTATCCCTGAAGAAGCCCAAATTGCCAATTCTTTATTTCCAAAGAATTCTCCTGTAATGCAAAGGATAAGGAAGAGCGTAGGGAAAGTGGGAAGTTACAGGGTTTTTTCTCACTGACAGTGATATTGATGAAGTAAAAATGGAAAAAAATGGTAAAGTCAAATAGCATGACTGGCTATATCATGCTTTGAATTTTGACAGTCACACTTTGTGGCCGACTTTACTAGTTGAGAAAATTGCAGTTAGCATTAAGATATGTAAGAAAACTATGGTTTTTCCTTTCTTTTTTGAACTTGTTTAAAATATTTAGATAAGTTATAAGTTCATATCTGCAACCAAATAAATATAGCAGTAACATAGAAAGTTTATATGATTAGAAGAACCTCAAACTTTCGTTGGGTTAAGTAAGAAGTTATCTCATAGTAAATAACTTTAAGAAAAGCAAATGTATTTCTAGAGTAAGAATTGGAGAAATTAAATATGTGGCCATACATGAAGTGCTAGTTTTGATACAATGTTATTCATGCAGAAAACTTTTGTGAAGAAGGTAGAAAACAAACAAAATGGACTATTACATAGAAATACCCTAAGAAGTCATAGGTGAAAATGTTCAAGTATCTAGTTTAGGTGAAAAGAAGTCAAATTCTGAAAATGTTCATCATTTATTTCATTTTTCTGCATAGTGCTTGTGTACCATACACAATCAAACCTGCGTATATATTTTCTTCCAGCTTAGTACTTAGACTTCATCTTTCAAAAATAAATTGTCACAGTAATAGACCAAAGAACACATTTCCAATTACTCTGAAATGGATACAACTTTACTACTAAAACATCTTTCTTTGCCACCATTTTCCTTTTACTTAAAAATAAGATGTATTGCTTCTGAGACTTTTATTTTGAAAAAAAGAAAAAGCTTATAGAAAAATTGAAATACTGTATTACAAATAGTCTCATAAGTAATTGTCCATAAGGATGGTCAGAATCTGGCCCTTATATATCTGTGAATACTACCACTCATCATTTTATTGAACAGTTATTACATGAAGACATAATTATAACATATACATATTGAACCAATGAGGCTTGGGTCTATTATTCTTGCAGCATATAATTTTCCAGAGTGTACACAATATATCCCACAGATGTACACTCAAGTAAATGACTAGCAAATTGCACAAGCTGAGTAAATTTGCTGAGTAACACTTGTGTAACAAAACCCATGATGTGTTGGGATGTTTGGTGTGGAAGCTGCATGTAAGCCATTTGGGATCAAATGACCACTGTTGTAAAAGAGGGAATGGGGGCCAAGGCGATGGCTCAGTGGAATAAGCACTTCCCTGGCAAGGGCAAGGGCCTGAGTTCAATCCTTCGTTTCACATAAAAAAAGGAAAGGGTTTATGGAAGAGATGGTATTTCATGAGGTCTGTCATGAAGAGGCCAGGTATGGACATCTGGGTCTTTATGCTTCTGTTTTAATTTAATTTAATTTTGAAGACTAAAAACAAAAGCAAAAACAAATAATAAACAAAGGTGGAAATAGGACAACATACAGAAATACATATGTTACAAATTTTGAACATAAGAATAGTTAATTAACATGATTATTGTATTACCTATATCATCAGATCTACTGCTCAGAGAATTGGTTATTAGTGCTTGCTTTCAAGAAACCTTATTTTTTTCTATTTTCTTAACTTTTCTAAAGTTTATTTATTTATTTATTTATTTATTTATTTATTTATTTATTTGGCAGAACTGGGGATTGAACTCAGGCCCTTGCACATGCCAGGGAAGCGCTTTAAAGTTTACTTTAAAGAGTATAATAACAATTGATAAAACATTAAAATAGGTACATATTTAGATCAAGCTGAGAGAACATTACTCATGGTTTTTGTATTACACACTGCTGTCCTTGATGTAGTTCATATCACAGATATCAGCATACAGAGCTAGTCCAGGTGAAAATTCTAAACATTAATTGCTGTTTTCAAGAAAAAAACTGAGGAGCCAGGGAGATGCCTCAGTGGAATAAGCACTTCCCTGGCAAGCGCAAAGGCCTGAGTTCAATTCCTGGCAAGTGCAAAGGCCTGAGTTAAATTATTTTTGGTTCCACCAAAAAGAAAGAAAAGAAGAAAAAAGCTGATGAAAATTATTAGTACAATTATCTCAAATGAACTGAATTTAAAGATTAAACAATGAAGATAAGAGAAAGGAGAAGAGATGGGAAAAAAGGAAGGGGAAAGCCATGCAAGTATGTACACAGGTTGGCTGAGATAATTGTGTTCTTCTGTTATTGAACATTTCAGAATAGCCCTTCACTTGGCTTTGAGTTTTTACACATCTCCACATTGGCAATAAATGGAAAGTGAATGTAAAATTAAACAACAAAGACATTGAGGTGATTTTTTTTCTGCCTTCTTCAGTCTACTTCAGTATAATACCATTGTAGGCTTTTTGGTTTCCACCTCTGACATTCTGAGACGGCTCTTTCTACAGAAAACTGCCCTCACTACCCTGCTGTGGAGGCATTTCAGGTTCTTAAGTCGTTTTCTTACGTATCTGTAGGCAGCGCTTGCTTTTATCTTCTCAGCTAAATTAGTTCCTGCATGTTAACAAAGAGGAAGTGGTGAGCCGCCCCCACGGAAGGCTTTATTTGGTTTTTAAATGCAAGTTTGTTGCGATCCTGTTGTGGTTATTATAGGAGACAATTTTAGCACTTTGAGCTATTCCTTTTCCAGAGGAAGTGTTTAAAGAATTTTGCAAAATCTCGAAGGGTAACATTTCAGCCTGGCAAGTTGTTAAAGATCAGGATATGTTTTATGATTAAGTTTGAGAATTCTTAGGGAATGAAATGGAAGGATTGAATGCAGAAATGCAGTATGTCATGTACTTAGTTTCCAACAAACACTGACCATGCTTTGCCTTGCACTTCTTCCTCATCGGAATGCCTTGTTGAAAACAACTAAAAGGGTTTACAATCAAATAATACCACAGAGTTATCATGGTGTCAAGAAGCATGGTACATGTCGTAATCCTTCCTAAATTAAGGATATTTGTTATGTGTTTCTCAACATGTGCAAGATTTTTAGTAAAAATCAATGTTACTACTTGTTTAGAACATATATGATTGGAATTGATTTTACTGCTTGATAGTATAAAAATTCCATACATAATATTCCATACATGTTATAGAACTCTGAATAGGTAAACTGGTATTTTGATACCAAAAGAGATATTAGCTAATCTAATGAAAAATATCAAAATGTTTTATTGCATTCAATAAATTATTGAATAAATAATTTCAATAAATTCAATAACCCTTTAATTTTTGAATTGATTTTTAAATTTCTCAAGAAAGCAACAGCTATTTTTAACTTTATTTAGATAAATTATGTCATATGCAAAAGGATACTGCTGCTTCAACTTCTGGAAAAAGGCAAGTATTTTGTAAACTTCTGGACTACATTATAGACAAATAATTTATAGGTTGAAGGAAATATCAAATACTTATAAAACTTAAAAAATGTTTTCCAAAGAGAATGAAAGCAAATATGCAAGTACCTGAAAATATCTGTGACATGAATTTGGAAGAAGGGTGCTTGTCATACTGGAGCAGATAGGAATAAGTTCTAACAATAGGCATATTGCACTAGTAAACTTGCGATGGGCCAGTGTGATAAATGTCTCACAAATAGTACTGTCATCAATACTGACAGCAACTAAATGAAGTAGATCCTACTGTTGTCTTCAGTTCACCGACGAGTCGTTAGAACATCAGGCCACTGACCTTGTCCTTGAAGTGATGACTGGAGAAGCCGGGTTTGAATATAGGCTTGTTCTGACTCACATATTTTTATATATTCTGTGATAATTCAGTTAATTTGCATGTTTCGGTAGAGAGCCCATGGTTACCAGTCCTGGTGAAGCTTAATATCTAGTCTGGGGGCTCTGCCCAGGATCGGCTGACCTCGTCCTCTTCATCAAGGAAGCATGTTCATCCTTCTTTTTGGTTTCGGACTAAATTCTCCTGTTGTTTGATGCAGCAGGAATTCATTTCATCCCTTCACTCTCTGCCACCTTCTCTTTTTCTCATAAAGAGCTCTGTCGATTGGAGCATGACCAAGAGCTGGAGGGAAGGGGTCAGAGGGGAAGAAAAGGAACGCAAGAAGATGGGGAGGTGCCGGGTCCGGGCTCCAGCCCCTGTGAAGGTGCCATTTTTTTGTACTGCAAACACAGCTTCATAGAAATCAAAATTTAAAAAAGTAGAATTTGATGTACTTTTCACTCATTTAAAATTTTTCCCAAGTGTAAAACATTCTATTGCAACACAAACAATTGGCAGGTCTCTTTTCTTTTTTTTTTTTAAAGAGAGTACAAAAATAGTACTTAAAAAGAAAAAATTACAAATGATACAGAACTTCACCAAACAACAAAACATAAATTTGACAGTATTTGTTGTATTGTATAGCATTGCATTCAGATTATTTGCTGAGATTACCAAATATATACATGCAAAATTGGAAAAAGAAAGAGAAAAAGTTACAAGAAATTAAGAAAATAGTAAATGAAAAAAGAAGGCAAAAAAATTTAAGCATTAACTTCTCCTTTTCGTAGACCAGAAGAAATCCACAGTACAATTATTCAAACCATCGTGCTTACATACATAGATGTATCTCTTCCTGACTCTCTAGGAAAGGCTTATTCATTTATTTATTTATTTATTTATTTTTGTGGCTGGCTTAACCCACCCTAGGAGTGGGGCTGGCATGGCATTTGGTCCCTGTGCTCTGCCTAAGCTTGTCCAGGCAGGAGCTTTCGACCACTGACCAAGATGCTATCTTGCTGGCCCCTGTATCTCACTGACCCCAGGAGAAGCTAATTTAAAACAGATGATTAGTATTAAGAAAGAATAAATGTTGTAAGAAATTGAGAAAAGAATAAAAGAAGAAAGAAATAAAATAGTCTGTAATAGATTTTTTATTGGACTGTTATAGTACAATATATTCCAGAACAAATTTTTGCTACCTCTTCTTTGGGGAAAATGAGAATTCATGTTTAATCTGAGTAGCAGAGCTATTTTTATCTTGTCATTTGTAACTGAATAAAGTATAGAATTCCCATTTGCCTGATGGTCTTCTGAGACCAAGGTGTTTGTATTCAGTGGTGGATTTTGTGGAAAGTCCTCTCTGTGGCTCGTGTTACTCATGACTTTCCATTGCTGTCTAGATTTCAGAGCAGCCAGTTCTTGAGGAAGTGTTTATCACAATTTTATTTTTTTGAAAACAGAACAGAAAGTGCTGACAGGGTGGAGTGCTGTCCTGCGGTGTGGATCTGCCCTTAGCCAGTGATCCAGGCGCGCATTGCATGCTCTCTGCAAGGCACCCTGGCCCCAGCTGTCACTTAATGTAGCTTTTCCATGCGCAATCCCAGACCCCCAGCCCTCCCCTGAGCTCAGCAGATTCTGTGTGGTGGCCTCCAGCTCTGCCATTTCTACTGTTTCTAGCTGTGCAGAGCTTAGTGCGGGACTCCGCATCCTGCCATCCGCTGTGACGTTTTCTCCCTGTGTTATTTTATTTTCAGTTCCATCAGCAATAAAAAAAAATAATTTACTATCACGGTTTTCACATTTCACATTTCATTTTCATTTGAATAGTTTCACAGAACAGCCTATATTGAGCCGGGGAGATGATTCAGTGGAATAAGTGCAGTGTTTCCTTGGCAAGCATTAGGACCAGAGTTCAATTCCCAGTTCTGCAAAGAAAAAAACAAAAGAATTTTTCTATCACTATTTTGTATTCTTTAAAAATAATAATAAAAAATACAAAAAGAACTGTCTATATTACATTTTTTTTAAAAAAATCATTATTTTTTTTTTTTTTTGCCAAAGTATGGCAAAAGTTCCCTAGAACTAGAATAATGTTATTTCCACTTATTTTTATTTTTTTTTAAAGAGAATAAAAGATACTAAAAAAAAAAAAACACACATTAGAAACAATAGAAAATTTTGCTACAGAAAATGATGGGAATTCAATAGTGGCCGTTGTATTGCATTGCTGCCCTCACGTTAGTTGCCTGGATGACCGAATATGAGCACCCGAATGAGTGCTGACATCTGGCGCTTTGAGTAATCCGGACCATGAAGCAGAACAAAGTGCTGCCCATCACCCCTCCCCAAGGTTGTCCTGGCCGCTCCAGTCCTCTCAATGTCTTCCAACACGGTAATCTCTAAAGGCTTGCTGCCGTCATAGTTTATGTGCTGTTTCATGACTTCTCATCCAGTCTGTCAGCAACTTAGGGTTCCATCTTTTTCAACGTTTCTTTTCTTATCTTTCTTTCTGGTTTTTTTTTTTTTTTTTTGTGTGTGTGTGTGTGTGTAACCGGCCCTTGAATTCAAGCCCTTGTGCTTGCCAGGGAAGCACTTATTACACTGAGCCATTTACCTGGGCCCAGTGTTTCTTAATATTACCCATTCTTTCCATTTTCTGGTGTCCTATATTAGAGTCTTATGATAATACATTTGAATTATGAATTTAGGCTGATGTCTAGTATGCATAAATTACACCATCTTTTCACCAACCTGAACTTCCTGCTTTCCTAAAACATCCTTTTCATTGCTATGGAAACTGATTTCTTCCTGACCCCAGGTAGGCAATACCTGGCCCATGTGGTTTCATTTTTCATATGTCTCTAATCTTTGTGCATATTAATTTCATTCCATTTCTCACTAGTACACTTACTCCTCTTTTTCTTCCTTTGATTTGAGTTAATTTGGGGATTAATCTTCATGTGAGCTTTCTGAAACATTATTTGGATACTCCCTCACAACCTACTATCTTTCCTTAATGCCTATGGGAAAACATTTACTCTTTATTATGGGTTTTAATTAAAAATGTTTTATACCCTTGCTTCACTCAACATTTAGACTGTAGCATCCTTAGCGCTCAAGGGAGATGTAATCTCTAGTGTTTAGATCTTAGTGTTCCCCAAGTATACTTGTTCTTACAATAGTCCTCATTACTAAGAAAGACTTCTCAATATTGAGAGGAAAACAACGCTTAACATTTGAAGGCTTATACTTATTCTAGATAAGTAAAGGAGACCCTGGGAAGAATGCTAACTCTTTAAATCAATTTTTTTTCAGGTCCTAATCTAAGTAGCACTGTAAATGGTGACCTATTATATATTTCTTTGTATATGTGAAGATACATTGCAAGATCAGATCAGTGTTATTTTTAAAAAGAACATCTGATATCAGATGCTCTGTTTCCTATCAGCTTAGAAGTTTAGAAGGTCCTTGCTCCAAGTTTCTTGGGGCACAATGTTGGCCAATTAGGAGACCTTAGAGCAGGTTAGAAGGCAGAACCTTACTTGGCTTCCGCCTGACTACTTGAGCAGCAATTGTCACCCTTGGGGCCAGTGATACATGGCTTTGTTTCTCCACTCTCCACACTGCCTGGAAGATGGGCTTAGGGTGTGACTCTGCTCATTTCCTTTCTGTCACCTCCCAAAAGCCTGATTTGTTTGCTTTATCTGAGTGCTGTGTCACTTCGCTGAGCCGGGCTTCCTGTCCACAAATGTCCTTTTGTCTTCATGGACTCAGCTAAACTGGGAAAATCCATCCAAGGCTTCAAAGTCCAATGAGCTGTTTTTTTTTTTTTTTGGTGGAACTGGGGATTGAACTCAGGCCCTTATGCTTGCCAGGCAGGCACTTATTCTACTGAGCTATTTTCCTGGCCCCTCCAATGAGTTTTTAGTGACTTCCCCAAACTTCTCGGTTGCTTTTCAAGGTTGGCATTTGCTAGGTCACAGGGCAAGGTAGTAGTGGTGGCTCAAATATTTAGCATTTTACACAATAAAAATGCCCAGCTGGCTAAAATTGCCTGAGTTAGAAGCAGGAAATTCTAGGGTACAGAATTACTTTTGTGTGTGTGTGTGTGTGTGTGTGTGTGTGTGTGTAACTATATTTCCTAGTAATGTACATTGGTGAGGAATTTTAAGAGCTTGACATTCTTCTGTGG
>PVKA01015605.1:0-18789 GCA_004027165.1 Ctenomys sociabilis | reverse complement strand
TGCAGGTGCTTTAATCCTCTGAGCTATTTGGTCGGCCACTATACTTGTTCATTCTAAGGATAAGGAGGATACCTCAAAGCTGTAATCAGTCAGAAGTCTGAATCTGGACATGAGATGGTGAGGCCCTTGCCAATAGTGGAAAGAGACACAGCTGTGTTAGTAACATGGGAGATTTCCTAGAGAACATAAGGAGACCCATCCTTCATTGTACACATATGTTTGTTTTGCATCATCCTTGAAATTTTTATAGATCAGATTCCTCAAAAAGAGTTAAATTGTATATAGCATCATTCAATGGAAGGTATTTTAAGGAGTTTTTATTAATACAATTATATTTCTGAAAAATGTGGACACAAGTTCAAGAGACACCAGTGGCGTTGGCAGATATGATGGGGCAGGCTTAGGCCATTGGAGGGTCAGTGGGTGGCCCTCAGGAATCGACATGGGCCATGTCCCTCAAAGCAAAGAGCAGCATAGCTGTGAGTAATGGTGAGCCTGGTGCTTGCCTGGCGCTGCCAGGAGCTGCCTGCTGGCTCTGTCACCACACCATTTTCCATTAGTATAGGATGGTGCTGTCTGCTCAAATTGTTCTCAGGTTTTCTAGTGCAGGTGTGCTACAGCACAATTTTGATGTTATATTCAAAATCAACCTTTTGTTTGTTTTTCCTGATTCAGTATTTCATTGTGCATTTCAGGCTGGCCTTGAACTCACTCTTCAACTCAGGCTGGCCTCAAACTCACAGTGATCCTCCTGCCCCATCATATGTGCCACCACCACCTGTGTCTCCTGAACTTGTGTCCAGATCTTTCAGAAATGGAATTTAAAAACCCTTAAAATACCTGTCATAGAATGATGCTGTGTGAGATTTAACTCTTTCTAGAGAAATCTGATTCATAAAAAGCTCAGGAATGATGGGAAATAAGCATATAGGTGCACTGAAGAAGGATGTCTCCTTATGTTCTTTAGGAAGTCTACCATTTTACTACTATAACCGCGTCTCTCTCCAGCATTGGCAAGGGCCTCACCAGCAGCATCACCCAAGCACAGGAATTAAAGATGTGCAGCAAAACACCCGACTCATCTGTTATTTCTTAACCATAAGTTTAGTGGCATAAAGGTTAAATCCGGGGGCGGGTGAGTCACTCAAGCAGCATATCCTGTTTGGCTTTTCATTGATTTTAATGTCTTCTACTAGTGTGAGATATGCAACAACAGGTGCTTACATTCATTCTGGATTTGAAAAGGACAGATGGGCTGTGGGCCAAGGACAGTCACAGGCAAATCATAATCTTATGTTACACAGGGGCTATCTTGCTTCACACTTGAGGACCGCATGTACAGTTGGCAGCACACAGTAGGGGCGCAGTGGATGTTCACTGTGGCTCCCGGGGTGGGGGGCACCTGCTAGAGTACTGCACATTTAGCATGAAGCTAAGTTTACCGGACTGAAACACGGATCTTCCTCAGCTCTATGTGCTTGGTTGAATTTCCTAATTAACTCTTGAATGCAAATCAGAGCTCTAGGAGTGTGGTTTTCTAGAACAAGTATTTCCCTCGTAGAAGACAACTTATATCATGTCCGTAGTTTTGGTAAAGTAGAAAGCATTAGATTTATCTTCTGTAATGCTAGTGATATATTTAACTGTAGGAGATGTGTATATTTTTTAGGTAATAATTCATGTATTTTATATAAAAATATTCATCTTAAATATCATTATGGATGTCTACATTCACAAGGAATGACAGTACTATAACACTGTTATTTTATTTTTGACTATTTCAAAACATGTAGGCCAGACAATAATGGTAAACTGTTCACTATAAGCTTATTTTTGACAAATATAACCATGTGACATGTTATATTTGTATGAGGTGTGTATATTGAAATAGAGATATGTGAAAAATGTTATATACACTGGATTATCTCATAATAAACTTATGGCTACAAAATATAGACTAATCATTATAAAGACCAACAGAATTTACACAGAACCCTCTATAAATGTTTGACCAATTACAATTATTATCAGTATCAGTATGTAAGTCATTGTCAGTACATTCTCAAAAACAATATACTGTAAAATTTAGGTTTGATCAGCAATGAAATATGTCTCTGAGAGAACTTGAAATTCTGTTTTGGGGTGAGGGTTTGTGGACCTGGGGACTGAACTCAGGGCCTTGTGCATGCTAGGCAAGCACTGTGCACTGAGCTACAACCCCTTCTGGTTTCTTTTTTAGTTTTAAAGAATACAAAATAGTGACAGAAAGAAACAACATTAGAAATGATACAAGACTTCATTAAACAAAGCAATAGGAGTTCAATAATAGTTGCTTTATTACCTGATGCTATCTTCAAATTAATTATTCAGACTAACAAATATCGATGTGTAAGATTGATTTATTTTTATTTTTTATTTTTTATTTTTTGCCTTTTTGAGACAGGGTCTCACTATGCCGTTCAGGCTGGCCTTAAGCTCACTTTGTAGCTCAGGCTGGTCTCGAACTCACAACAATCCTCCTGCCTCAGCCTCCCGAGTGCTGGGATTACAGGCCTGTGCCACCACGCCCAGCTCAAAGTTTCTTTGTTTGTTTGCTTGTTTGGTAGAACCGGGGATTGAACTCAGGCCCCTGTGCTTCCCAGGCAAGCAATTATTCTACTGAGCTATCTCCCCAGCCCCCGATGTGTAAGATTGATTTAAAGAAAAAGAAACAATAAAGAAGTTATAAGAAATTGAAAAGAGGAAAAAAATCAGAGTAAAAAATTTTAAGCACTAACTGTTCCTTTTAAAAGACCAGCAGAAATTGACAATGCAATTGTGCAACTATTCTGCATATACACCCAAATATATTTTTCCCTTCTTTCATTTGTCTTTTTCTTCATCCCAGTTTTTCCTTCCCAGTGAACAATTTCTTTCCCTTTCACAGTATCTGTTGTACCTTTTAAATTTTTGTTACTGGTTTTCAGGTTCTCACACTAGTGAGATAATATAATGTTTGCACATGTAGATGTGATATGTATATGTATCTATATATAGAGAGAGAGATATACACATATATAATTCTTATGCAGTGTTTTACTATATTATCTAAATTTCAGAGTAAGTACTTTTGAGATGATTTCTGACTTTTATTAATTTGTAAACAAAGGGAATTGTTCAGATATGTCAATGCTGATAGTGCCTTCTGAAACCACTGAATGTTGTTTTGGAGGTTTCAAGTGCCACATTTGAATGTCAGTTTCAAGGGAGTCCTATGTTGCACATTGCCTAAAAATGGTCTGGCAATTCTGTGTCTTACTTAGTTCTTTTACCCAACTGAAGTGACAGCAGGCTCACATGTTTCATAACCAAACATTTCTACCTTTTCCACTAGGAACATGTTATTTTTGAATTTTTGCTTTTTCACCTTTAAATTATCATCTAGATCCTAGTATAAAGATAGGGTCACATAATAAAATGGAAGCATTCATGTCTGAATTGAGCTCCTAAGTTTGGAAAAAGACTTGCTAAAAATTAAAAATTTGATCTTATAATAAAATTTATAAGTCCAGGTGGGTGTGGTGGCACAGGTTTGTAATCACTGCACTCTGGGAGGCTGAGGCTGGAGGATCCCAAGTTTGAACCTAGCTTGAGATAATAAGCAATTTAGTGAGACCATGTCTCAAAATTTAAAAACAAAAGAGATGAAAAGAATTGGAGTTGTAACTCTGTTCAATGATTCTGGTATAATCCCTAGAACAATCAAACAAACAAAGGACAAAGTAACAACAACAACAAAATTTAATTCAGTATCTAGATTGGTTTCTAGTTTCAATTAAGGATTTTAAAGTAAGTCATTGAAGCTAAAATAGGAAGTGGTAGCTGAAACATTAAAACATTTTTTCCAAAATGATGATTTATCCTTAGAAAATATTCAATAAATAGTAATTCTAAGATTTCTAAAATAACTTCCCTTTCAAATTGGGTCCTCCAGAGATAGTGGTGATTCAAGAATTTCTCTTACCTAAAAAAAGACCTTAGTACAACGTTGATATGAAATGTATCAATAGCCATAGTGGCACAAATAGTTAATTTAGTTCTTTATCTGACAAACTTTCAGCATTCGACCACACAGTAGCAGGTCGGTGCTCAGAACCCTTACCCATCCTGGGCCTGGTTCTCTTGGAGTCGGCTCTGTTTGAGTGGACCACGGGTCTTCAGGACCAGCGGCCTCTGCAGAGTGGGACCTTGCGGGCCGGGGCACACAGGTGCTGGCCTGCTGCTGTCTCCTCACCTGCAGAAGGCCTGTACTGAAAATATAGGTGATGGCATGACAGTAGCTGGGCTTGGCGGCACATGCCTGCAATTCCAGAGCTTTGCGAGGTTCAAGCTGGACTACAAGTTGAAGCACTTGGGCCATTTAATAATTTAGGGAGACCCTGCCCCAAGTCAGTCAGGCAACCATCAGTCAACCATTAATCCATGCCTGCATGTGTAGTAGCTCCAGCTGGAAGCCCTGCATTCAGCTCCCAGTGTGAAACCGAAGAGAACCAACGTAGAACACCAACATCCAGGCTAAATCAGGCTGTTTCTGTAAGCTGTGGCACAAACGCCTTGGAAACACCCTCTCCTATTTTTTCCCTGTGCTTTCTACCCAAGCAGCTCCCTGAGATTAGCTGTGCTCCCCTTTGGATCAGCGGTACTGGCCCTTTCATGGGCGTGGTCTACGCACTTGCAGGAGAACAAATAGAATTCAGCTCTTAACCTTGGAGATGAATGAAATTGACACAAGGTCAATGACATTTGCCTATTCCTTTAACCATTTTTAAATAATTGTATTTATTTGGCGCAGGGTCTCACTATGCATCTCAGACTCACAGTGGTCCTCCTGTTTTAGACTCCCCAGCACTGGGATTACAGACGTGAGCCACCACTACCCAGTTTCAGTGGCTCCAAGTTCTGCGGTTGGTGCGGCATGTGGTGTTAGGGTTTGAACCTGGGGCCTTGGGCTTGCCAGGCGGGGGCTTAGACTGCTGAGCTGTCTCTCCAGCCATTGTGTATGTGTGTGTGTGTGTGTGTGTGTGTGTGTGTATGTGTCTTAATTGAATGACACCTTCAGAGCTTTTGTTTTATTCTGTAAAAAACCCAGAAGCCAGCTAGTCCAACAGAAAAAGAGTAACTATAAAAATAAATCTTTTCTGGACTATAAATCCTTTCAGTGCTGAATTATTTCATTTTCACACCATTATAAATATTGTTTCAGCCCACTGTACTCTAAACACCTAGATTTTACAATGATAAGCACATTCCTTATTGATTTGACATTATTTAATTTACCTGAACAAATAAGACAATTTTCAGGTGCCTTCCTCGTCATCTGATATAATGAAAGGAATAGTTGAAATATTTGTGGTTACATATGCATTAACACCCTTCTGTTAAGGTGATAACAAAATTCTCAAAATTGCCTAACCTTAAACTGTGAGTTGCTTTATGATATATATTATAAGATCTTAACATAGACCACATTTTTCTTCGAATCAGTGACAAAATGTCACTCAACTTTACAAGAATGATTCATTTTAAAACAGTTTAGAAATGTGCTATTGAGTTATGCATTAAATTACAGATTTAGAAGATATACTTTATGTTTTTTTTCTGAATTGCAAGAAATAGATGTGATAATAAAATGTTATGCATTTCAGTGTATTCTGCTTCAACTTGTCAGTTGCTCATTTAAGGGTAAACTTATTTTCCCCCCTTTATGTCATCTTTAGATTAACTCTGAAGTTGACGTTTTCATATTGCATGGAATATTTTTTACTGCTTTAGCTTGCCATAAAGTGTTCCAGCCCATTACAATCTCCTGTAGGAAGAGCATTTCTGAATGTGTAATTCCTGTCCTGAAATATCTCAGGAAACTTAATTCCTCTGACACACAAAAATAGCAGTGTAGTAGAGCATGAATTAGGGACTCCTTCCCACTGTTTCTATAAGAGAGGTAGGGGGCAGGTAGAACAAAGCTCAGAGTATCACTTTTAACTGCTTTCTGTTTTCAAAAACAACATCATTGATTTTACTTATTTTAAAATAAGTTTAAAAAATTTAATATACTGAATGTGCTACAAAATCACATTTTGAAAATTGAGAAAGAAGAAAGCATGTAAAATATATTTGATTTGCAAAGACTCTGGAAATAAATCATTACTTTCTCTGATAACTCACACACTAATGCAGGTGTATTACCCCAGAGTTCGTCTAGGCAAATAGAAGCCAATGAAATGATGTGTCCATATTTTTCCCTGCTTTGTACAAACTTTGTCTCCTACCCAGTTTTTCCACAGATGAATTTATTCAATTAACAATGCATCTCTCCTGCGTTTAATCTGAGGCTGTTAGCTGTGCTCCCCAGTCTGTACTCAAGGGTTTATTCATTTTACACAGTCACTGATGTGCCCCTCAGCCAGTGTCTCCCTGTGGCTCTCACAGCCTGTCTCTGGGGACCACTTCACTCTCTGAATCTGTGAATTTACCTGGTTTAGATGCTGCAGGTGGGCAAGATCATGCAGCATTTTTCTGTGTCTCTCTTATTTCCCTTGGAAAAATGTCAAGGTTAAGCCATGTAGTTAGAAGTAGCAAGCTTTTTTTCTATTTTAAAGTAGAATAATATTGCATCACGTGTGAGTATGTGTATGTACACGTGTATGTGTGTTTATGTGTGTGGCACAATTTGCTTTTCTATTTCTCTGTAGACACAGATAATTTCTATATCTTGGTGGTTGTGAATAATAGGACAATATATCGTGTGGTTACTGTAGTTAGTAATACTGTGTTATACACTTGACATTTTTTGAGCAGACCTTAACTGCTGTCACCACACATGACAATGCATAACCAAAAGGAGAAGTAGATATGTGACCTAGCTTCACTGTGCAGTCAGTTTGCTAGGTGTATCAAAAGATCATATTGTGCACCTTTAAATATGTATTATTTTCATTTAAAAATCCCCAGAACAGAAAAACAAATGATATTTTCATGTATCTAGGTATCTGTAACAAAGCTTCTCCTTTCTTTTTTATAGCTGCGTGTACATTCATTTTATAATTTTTCAAACCAGATTACTGTCAGTAGTTTAGAACATTCTAGTCTTTTTTTTCTTCACTTGATCTTAGCCAAAAGACTGAAAAGCAATAGACTTTTGTTCTTATAAACAATACTGCAATGAATAATGTCATGTGTTTTCCCTGTGTAAGTGAAATGTTATTCTCAGAGATAGAACTGCTGTCCAAAATTGTAAGTAAAACAATTTCAAAACTACCCCCATGGGCACTGTGTCAATTTATATTCTTATCAGCAACGGCTGGAAACAACTTCCTATTGTCTTGTCAGCAGGTGCTTTTCAGAATGTTAAAGGTTAGTTAAATTTACTAAATAGGTAACTATGGGTTCCTAGCTTATTTTAAATTGACATTTCTATTATGCAGCTAAGGGTCCTTTGCATTTTACTTTTTAGCAGTTGTTAATGTATTTTGTCAGTTTTTATTATACTTTTGTATTCTCTTATTGTTTTCTAGTATTCTTATATTATGGATATATATCTAACATAATAAAATGTTCAGCGTTATTTTGTCATTAGTATTTGACTAAATTCTTTGTAATGTTATAGAAAATGCATACATAAGGGTTAAGGTTCTTTCTCTTTCTTTCTTTCTTTCTTTCTTTCTTTCTTTCTTTCTTTCTTTCTTTCTTTCTTTCTTTCTTTCTTTTGTATTTTTAGGGAAAAGTCTACAGGGTGTTCAGGGTCTCACTACTAAATCAGACTCATAGTGATCTACCTATTTACAGCCTCCCAAGAGCTGCTATTACAGGTGCACGCCACCATGCCCAGCCCAGTCTCAATGGCAATCTCAGTCCCTGGGGACTGGCAGGCCTAGGAATAGACCCCTGGCCCCTACGCCTACTTGCACGTGCTTTAATCCACTGAACCCTTGATTCCTTGCTCTTCTTTTTCTCCATTCTCTTCCTATTCTGCTCTTCTTCCTCTTCTCTTCAAAGGGTGATGTGGGAGACCAACCTTGTGACTTGCCAACACAAAAATCTTTTTAATAAGACACAAAAAGTGAAAAATCACAAAAGAAATAATAAATTGTCACCATCAAAAATAAAGAGCGTACATCAGAATATACTATATATAAAATTAGAATGCAAATAATGATTTGAAGAAGATAATTGCCTCACATAAAATGAACAGGAGATTGTGTTTTAGAAAGGTAAGAAATACTAAAATAATTTGAGAGGGGCTGGGGAGATAGCGTGGTACAATAAGTGCTTTCCTGCCAAGAGCAAGGGCCTGAGTTCAATCCCCAGCTCTGAAAAAAAAAAAAAAAAAAATTGAAAAAGAGAACCAAATAGAGAAAAGTGGACTTAGGATGCAAACTTAAATTCACAGAAGAAATCCAAACTGGCAACAAATATGTGAACTATGTTTAAGCCACAGTAATCAAGAAAATGAAAACTGAAAATGAGGGCTGGAGAGATGGCTTAGTGGAATAAGTGCTTCCCTGGCAAGCACAAGGGATAGAGTTTAATCTCTGGTTCTACCAAAAAAAAAAAGAAAGAAAAGAAAAGAAAACTGAAAATGAGAGGCCATGCTTCGACTCATTTAGTTTTCAAGTATTAAACTAAATATTAAAAATGTTAAGTAGTAGGAAGCTAAATAACCTCTCAGACTCTTCTTGGTGGGAATAAGAACTGTTGGTGTTTGTTCAGCAGTGTTGGGTGACAATAAGCCTTTCTTCTGTTCGAGATTATTGTGGTGTACGTGTCATACAGAGGTTCAACCAGCTGCTCCCGTATGGTTTATTCAGTGGTCCCTTTTCACATTGATGTAATGTGCTGCTTTGCGATACACTAAAGTTGCTTGCATATTTTGGTCAGTTTCTGAATTTGCTAATAATTGTTAACCTATTGATTTGAGTTTCAGTCCCACAGTTTTAATACTTTTAAAAATTTATCTATTTGATACAGCTCTGTTGTAGCTCAGACTCTAAGTGACACTCCTGTCTCAGCCTCTCCAGTGCTGGGGTTACAGGCGTGTGATACCATGCCCAGTTTTGGCGGTGCTCAGTGTGCCAGGGGTTCCAGGGCTGGCACAGTAAACTGTATCGGGGGTTGAACCCAGATCCTTTCCAAGCAGGCACTTAGACTGCCAAGCTACCTCCCTTTATACACTACCTTATGCTGCAACTCAAAGGTGGACAATTTAGAAAAAGTTATAGGACAGATTAAAGACAACCATGCTTGATTTTCACCCCTGATTTTTCACATCAGTAGGCTGCGTTGCTATATGAAATACTCAGCATGTGCTTATCTGTTTAAAGGCCATCTCCTGGGATAGCTCCTCTGTTGCTTACAACCCACCCACTCTTCGAAACAAAACAGTAGCTTCTTGCTCTCCACCCCAAAGAACTCTACCAGCACACTTCTTTTATTATGCTACATTAAGTTTGGGTTTTTTTTTTTACCATAATACAGGACTTGAGTCAGATAAAAGTATATCCTAGTCATCGTTTAACCTAAAATTCTCTTCTTAGCACTTTCTCCAAACTAAAACATTTGTGTGGGCTGATGAGACAAATCTGCAGACTAAAGAGCCTGCTTAGGTAAGCTTAAGCAAGCACAGGGACTGTGGTTTGATCCCCCAATAGCACATACCAAGCCATCCCTGCTCCCAGGGTGAGACGAGCAGGCCACAGAGTCTGGGTGTAGGGGCACAGGCTTGTAATCCTGTAATCCCAGTGTTGGGGAGGCTGAAAGCAGGAGGATCAATATGAGCCCACGTTGTGTAGGGAGTCCCCATAACAACCAAATACATTAAAAAATAAAATAAGATAAAACCTTAGTCATACCTTCCATCATTCCCTACATAAAAGTTTCCCAAGTCATTTACCCAACCTGGTCAGTCTTACTTCAGTGGTCTTTGATTAGTAAATGTCCTTATGCCTCAAAAACAGCAAACACTCGGTTACAACCTGTGTATATGAAGCTGATCCACAGAGCTCTCTAGACGTTGATATTACATTTCCTTGGGCATGAGTGTTCCTCTAAATAACTTAAGTATCTTGAATAGTACACAAAACAGATGAAGTCATTCAACAGGCACATGTTAATTGTACTTAAGGCACCTGCGTGCAGTCTACCTGACAAAATTTACCTGTAAGGAAGGAAGTTTTATATCAGCTCACAGCTTCAGTGGGTTCAGTTCTTGTTTAGTCATGGTACCAGGGCCACTTGGCATCAAGGCAGGAGCACTGGGTGGAACAAGTTCAGTACGCAGTGACTGGGCAGCTTTGGTTCAGTAGGAGGCTAGTACAGAAAAGGACTACAGTTTGAAGTGATTTAAAAACTCTTGGGTCCCTTGGTTCTTGTTTTGAAACTATAAAGTTTTAATGCATTTAATAAGATTATTAAAAATAAATCTGAATCTATTCTACTATTGACTAACTCACCCCAGGGTCCTAATATCCTTAGCCTTCTTCAGAGAAACTACTTCCTTAAGTGCCTATTCTTACACCTAAACTTATGTTCTTTGTATTGACAGATTATTATACTTGATCAGATTTCTAGGACTCACTCTTGACACAGCATTCTCTGAGATTTTACTGGATAGATGGAGGGCGTTTTTCACGTACTCTTTATATTAGCAACATCTGCTTTTCTCATATATGTGAGTTATATGGGAAAGATCTCTAGAGAATGTCAAATAGCCTGGATCTTCTTTAAAGTATATTTTCAAACTTCCCCACTAATTAAATTCTTCCTTTTCCTTTTCCTGTTTAAAAATTTCATTGTGTTATGCAAAATAGAGGCACTGATTTTGGGGAAATGGGTCATATTATCGTTTACTCATTGAAATGTCAAAATAGGAAGTGATTGCATCAAATAAAAGAAGAAACATACATGAAATATGTAATCTTTTTGAAAATGTTGTCTGGGGTGAGAGACAAGTAAGTCTAAGTAAGGGTGGGTGAGAGGTTGTAGGAAAACAGGACATAGCCAGGAGCCCACTATCCTATTGTGTAAGGGGGGACACTTCATTTTTGCAAGTTAACTTAAAATTTTATGATGTATGTAACCTAAGCTGAAAATGACAATCCAGATTTTTAAAATCAGTTATGCATCCATATAACTCAGTTATACTTGAAAAAAGTCCCCCAAATCTGAGTCCAACCACTTTGGAGAGTCCAGCTCTCCAAGCTGTTGCCTGGGGTGCTCTCTACTGCTCTGAATGGGTTTCCCTAGTCATGCAGCACTGGGATTTTCATCTGTGTGATTCTCTGAGCAGGCTCAGCACTCACATTTGTGAGCCATGATTGTGTCCTCTTATAATCTTTGTCAGCTATTTAAAGAGAGCATTAGTCATTAAAACACTATGCCAAAAATTTGTAAATTTCTTTTTTAAATAATTCTATTGAGAAACAAGTAGCCATGAGACAGTTTCAAAACCTATTAGTAGGACAGTTTCAATAATTAATACACTGCCTATTGTTGTCTTAGTGGCTATTCATTGTACAAGATGCAGACATGATATCCTGTCCACAAACACTATTAGAACAAATCTTTCCATTCATTGAATTAAGAGAAAGTAGCTGTATATCTATCCTACCTATTAGGAATATTGTAAATTTCAAGATCTGAATAATATTTTGTCTTGCATTTGTGTGAACCTACTTTTAGGAAGAAATGAATCACATGTCAATCAAAATGTGCCTCGAGGCAACTTGTTTAAATTATTTTAGTTCTCAAATTTAGTTTAGTCAATGTAATAAACTTGAGTCACTTGTAGAAAAAAAAACGATGTGCTTTGAAACCATCATGTTAAGTGAAATAAATCAGAGACAAGCTTAAATGTAAAATCGTTTCTCTATGTGAAGAATATAAATAAAGAGAAAAATAAAAGGTAATAGCAGTAGGAAGACCTTTTGAAATGGTAAAGTAAGCAAAAGGTGGAGGGGGAGAGTGGGGAGGAAAGGGGCCAAAGGGTGCAAATGAGTTATGTCCCTACCCCAAGCCCACACAAGGAGTGTGGGTGCTGCGCACTGTAAATGTGTTCATAAAAAAGGAAGGAAAAGAATAGATCCCACTCACTCCTTACTTCTCACATAGTAATTAGTAAAATATAAGTAGAGCACATTTTGGTACACCACGCAGTTTGTGTACAAAATGAATTCTGATTAACAAAGGTGAGCATCCAAATGTGCTAGCACTTAAAGTTATTGATGATAACAGCTCTGTCCAGATTGGTTGACCTAATCATTTGCCCCTGTATTATTTTGCTTTCTGTCTTCTTTGTTGCTAGGATACAATAACCAATGCTCATAAGTAAGGAGGAGGGATTTATTTATTGGAGGAGGGATTTAGTTCTAGCAGTTTCATTCCTTGGCTGGTCAGCAGGCTCTGAGGCTGGTCAGCATGGTGGAGCCCCTGGCGTAGGACAACTGCCCCCGCTGGTGGAGATGGGATGGGCAGGCAATGGGCCCAGGCCACTTGCTCAGGGCCCTTCTGCTGTCCAGTACCAGATCCTACCTGCTAAGTAGGTTTAAACACCCATAATCCAACTGCTTTCCAAAACCTGAGCATGTGATCCTGTGAGGCTCTTGGAAGACATCTAGATGTAAACTAAACCATTTTAATTTTATTATTTTAGCTTCTAATCTTTTTAACCTATAAATTTTTGATAAAGTTGTAAATGATTTTTATTTTTAGTCATAATAAAAACCTTGTATTTTTGTGTAATTCTCCACTTACCAAATTATATTAATTTAGAATTTTGCATGGATTCTGTCATTTAAGATTACAAAAATCCTACAACACAAGTAATACATTAACTCTATTTTATACTGGAGAAAATCTGAATACCAAGAAGTAGTTCATAAAAAATGACACAGACATTCAGGTTTGAAGCAATCTGATTTTAAGTCATCAGTTTTGGTCATAAACTTGTAAATCACTGAATAAGTACTAGAATTTATATTTCTTATAATAAACTCAATTTGAATTCACTATTATTCACATTTTAAATGAATATCTAAGAAAAAATTCATCATTTTAGTTTGAGAATGAAATTTTGAAAAGTTTGAAGGCAGTGAGTGTTGCTTCATATCTGAAAAAACATTTCCACATTGTATGCTACTTGGAGAGCTCAATAATCCAATAACCATTATTCTTAGATGCTTGTTTAAAATATGTAGGACAGATGGTGGATAAAAATTCTGTACTTACAATTTTCTGTGAACTGCTCGAAAATAAAGTCTCATTAAAAACTAGGTACACTTTAATTTTGGATAAATTTATATAAGACATAGTATGCAATATAAAAGCAGAACATTTTTATTGATGGTTTTCAGTTCTTTCTCCTGAATTGTTCCCGAGGAAGAGAGGGGAACTTTATCTGCAGGATTTAATGTTGTGCTGATACGGATCCAGTCAAGAGAGAAAAACCATACAGTTTCCCTTATATAGGGAGCATAGAACATGAAGAGCAATGGACTATAATAGATCAGTGAGTGATTAGTCAATTAGAAGAAAAGGTAATACTAGAAAGGGCAGAAACAGCAAGTATGGGGCCAGGGAGGTGGCTCAGTAGAGTAAGTGCTTGCCTGGCAAGTGCAAGGGGCTGAGTTCTATCCCTAGTTCCAACAAAACAAAACAAACAAAACAGCAAGCCACAGGACTAAGTGACAGCTGAAGAGTGGCCTGGGCAGAAGTCCCAGGGCTGCGGGAGGGTACAGCTGTGATGCTGATGGGAGGGGTCACCCTGGTGCCTGTTAGTGGGGCAACTGGACCTTAGCCTTTGGGAAGATACACAGAATCTGTGTCTCAAGTTCTGTCCGAGGGCAGGTGTTCCCAGGAAGAAATGCTCCCCAGAAGAACAGCAGAGGCCATGGTACTACTTTGCCAACAACTTGGTAAAGTTTACGAGAAATATAAACTTCAGAGGTGCAGGAAATCTTTGCAGCTGTGCTCTGCAGGAGCCAGGCCTGGAGAAGCGTTGTGCAGGGGGTGGGCCCCAGCACTGGGGCAGCTGTATGCGCTTGCAGGAAATTGGCAAAACCCCCACCAAAACCTAAGAGGAAAGCCTCTTCCTCTTGTAGGGCCTCTCTAACACTCTCTACTGAAGAGGCTGAGCATCATGTCTGATGGCAAAGGACAAGTACATCAAATAGCCTCATCTGCAATGCCAGAGCAGGCAGCAAAGGAAGAATTTAGAGTTGAGAGGCAGCAATTTGATCACTGTCACAGGTGGTGCAATCAGAAACGGTTGCCTTATGAATGCAATGTTTTTGAAGTATAGTCAGGATGGAATTTTTCAAGAGAGCTTGTTTGGATGAACTAGCAGATTCCAGTGGGACAGCGAGCATGTTTCCTGGGCGGGCCACTCGCCAACCTGCCACCTTAGGGTTTCCTATGAGCTCCACCATTTGCTCAGCTGTCCAGCAGCTAGACTGCTTCACGTGCGCAGCTCTCTCTATTTTCACTTCTTCCTTGCTGATTCAATTCCCCACTTGCTTCCCTTCCTATGTTATCATCTGCTCTGGTGGCCTTTGGAGAAGATGAAGGCTTCCTCCTCTCATCCCCAGATACACACTCAACTCCAGTTGTAGAGACAACTGGCCATGTCTACTTTTTAGACAGTCCTGAAGAGATTGGGATATTGCTAACAGAACGAGAAATGGCATCCTGCCTATTATTAGCTGGTCTGACAGATGTACTGGTGCGTGGAAAATGTAGTGGCATAGAAATAGGTATAAAAATTGTCCTTCTAGAATGCTGGCAAAAATGAGGCTTCCAGCATATTCAAGCACACATATTCAGTCTTATTTTAACTTAGTCCTCTCTGTTATGTGTTAGGACTTCCTTTTCTTCACATTGATATGGTTTGATTTATTTAAGGTAGATTTATTTATTTATTTAGATACAGAGTCTTCCTATTTAGTTTAGGTTGTGCTTGAGCTTACTATGTAGCCCAGGATGACCTCAAATATTGCAGGCACCCTTCTGCTTCTGCCTCCTGTGTGCTGAGATGACAGGGCATGCCACCACACTGGCTAATGACTTACTTGTCTCATAAATGACAATGTGCCATTGTTACTACAGGTTTAAAGAACTGGAGAAATGAAAAAATAATACTTTTCTACCCTTGAAATAGCTAGTCATACTGGTTCAATTTATACTATTAGAAACATTTTTAATGGTCTTATATGCACATATTTATTATTTTATAATCAATAGCACAAATACATAGATAATAGTATCATTAATTTTTTGTTTCTTTTTTTCAAGAATAGGTCTCAGACATTTTACAAGAACAATAGAAGCAGAGATGTTTTAGTCTTTCAATATCTCCTTGATATTCCGTATTGTGGATTCACACGTTCCTTGCGCTGATATTCAGGCTGTTCTTAAATTATTGTCACTTCTAATGTGCAGTTGGACATTTTGATGATAATGCTTTTAATTTTTAAGATTCACATACTGCTAAAAATGGCTGAGTGTGAAAAAGAAGGAGTCCCTGTCTCAGGAAAAATTTATGAGCCAGAGCTTTTAAAAATAGATATTTTGCAGGATTGCTCTTCAGACACTTAACCCTATTTCCTCTTTGCTATAGCATGTTGGTATAAATTTTATTAAAAATGTTTTTGAAATAATAGATTCATGATGTCTTATTTCTTATTAGCCATTATTTACCAAAAACAATATTACAAAACATTTCATGGATTGAGCATGGTTGAATGCTTTGTAAATGGCTACTTGAAATTCATTTTTGCATTTTTCATGATTTATTAGACAACTTTCTTTTGATATGGAAGTTACATTAGGGCCATTACTTGAAGATGAAGATAAATCTCACAATAGTTGGACTTTTCAGATTACATTATAGACTATTAAGTAGTCCAACAGTGTTTAGCTTACAATTTCTAAATTTTAAATAGCTCTCCACATTTTATTTCTCCATAGGACATGTAATCAAGTAGATGAATGTGGAAAATTCTGCCTTTATTCTTACTGAAAACCTAGCCACTAGCAAATTAGAATTCAGCTGATTTTATGTGTTATTTACTTGTCACTATTTTTATGAATTGGATGATTCTTCTCTTCCTGTTGTGGCCTTCTCTAAGACTGAGACATAGAGCACAGTTACATTTTGTCTTTAATCAATCATTTAATCAAAATTTAAGCTCTCAATCTTTTTTAATCATCTATTTAAATGGCTGTAAATAATGATGTTTTATCTTTGTGCTGTTAAATTTGTATCGATTCAAGGCACTTAGATTAAATGAAGGGAGACATTTGGGACTGATATAAATGGAGCAGACATTTATATGTGCAAATCGGGTAACTACACTTCTAACATCCATTTGTTTCTATATCTGGCCAAGAACGTGGAAACAGATGCAGCAATAATTATCACCAATTTTTTTTTTAAGTTAGATTATATTGAACAAAAAAAAAAAAAAAAAGAAAGCCCTTCCAGACAAATTTGAAGAAGGCAGTGCAATTGACATTGATTGACACAACCTCTACTTCAAAAATTACAGCAGTATTGAAGAATGAGGAAAGAGCAAGGAGAAAATCTGAGAAACATGACAGAGGCAAGACCATTCACTTATACACACTAGATGGGTAAGACAACATCAGGAGATTTTTGAAACTACCAGTTAAGTGGTAGTATTCTCACCCTGACTAACTACACATGCTGATACTTGTGAACTAAGCAACTGCACTGAATTTAGCAAAGTGTAATGGAAGGGTCACACTCCAAATGCCCACCATTATGTACTTCTTTTCATGACATACCAACTAAATATGTACTTCTTATCATGACATACCAGATATTACTATACTGCCCTGTTTTGAAGGGTAGTCAATGAAAAATAAGACAAAAAATGTCACAAGACAGTCATGGATGCTACTGTGCTGGATATGGATGGATTTCGAAATATCTATGTAAATATATGTAAGTGCTCATTCCTATTTTTTAAAAAATTTTTCTTCATATTCTATATGAACTTAGAGTTTAGTATCTCAATACTTCATGGAAAATACATGTTCCATGTTATGCCTATGATGTCTGATATTTAGACAAATCGTGTGGGTAAACTAAACTGAATATGTTGTAGGGTAGTAATAAACTTCTCTTCTGGAGGGTTAACAACTTAAGTTTGCAGGTCAAAAATTGGAGAAAAATAAAGGCTGCATGGTTAGACAACATTTTGGCCCTAGCCTTTCAAGGTCAGTGAAGACTCAGGACATAGGAGAATTTGTAGTGCAATATCATGTAACTCAGTAGTGCCCCAAATTTTCTGATCAAGGAGATTATGGGGCCACGGAGGAACGCGATCGATGATGTATAGTGTGCCTAAGGAGAGTCACATGGAGAGAAAACTTTCTCTCGGGCTTTCACAGAGAGCAAATTGGTCAAGTAATGGCCGTGACTCATCCGCATGGCTGACACTGACAAGGGATCTACAAAGTGTAGTACAGGGTTACAGAATAAACCCTGAGAGTACCTGACTGATCTTATCTGATACAAAAGTTACATTTCTTATTATATAGGTCTTGCTTTAACTTGGTCCTAACCATCTGACAGAAAAGTATAAAAATGGAGGTATATAAAGTCATATTAATATACTGAGCTGTGAATAGCTCAAGTCAACAACTTCTGTGGATAGCCCACTTCTATCGTGGACTGCCAATCTGTGTTGGATTGTTTTATTTAAATATATATATATATATATATATATATATATATATATGTACATAAAATTAGCTATCCATGATTTGAAAATCTGTAACATATGTATCACATGTTACCTTGTTTATATCATTTTTTCTCTTTGTTTTTGCTTGTATTTTTCACTCTTAAAGTTAAAATACAAATAAGTAAATTAAAAAAAATTACAGCCAACTTAATGTGACAGAAGTCAAAAAGAAAATATTGGTTAAACCTATATTTTAAAGAGACATTCAATTTTAATATTGTAACCTTTAAAAATAATCATTCTCTTAAAAAATAAAAAAAAACAAGCAAGATAAATTATGGCAATTTCATAACAGGTAAAAATTTGAATATGAACCTAAATTTTACTTATAAAAATTTTCAACTAGTTAATCTTTTTAAATTAGATAGAGGGCAGAGTAACAGTATACAGCAAAAGCATTTGCAAAGTCACTTTCAATGTGATAAATGAAATACATAATTTATAAAAATTTAATCACATAAAGGCCTTTCTATGGATTTCTGCATGTCTCAGTCTTCTGCCTGCTTAGATGCAGCAATAAGGTGCTTGCTAAGTTGAATCTTCTATTTGCTTCTAGTATTTATTTGAAAGGTTAGCTTTCAGTATGCTTTTGCTGTTTATAATAGCCAAAGTGGCCCACCACACTGATACCAAAAACAGATGTGTGTGTTTGACCTCAATCACTGCCAGGTGCATTATGGACCCAAGCACACCCAAGACTAAGTAGGTTCTTGGGTTGTGGGCCTTGGGCCCGACCAGTGTAGTGTGAGTCTTGGTGCCCATGGAACTGCTTTACCAACACCTTGTGTGCCATAGTGTAAAGGGACAGCCACGAGTCCATCTCAGCAGTAGGTTGCCCACAGCTGTGTAGGCCTGAGATCTTTCTCTGTTCTGTGATGTCAGAGAGTGACGCAGCAATGATAGTGGTGGCGAGAGGGTGGACCTAAGACCCTGTTTGGGTCTGCTGTCTCGACTGAGTCTTCCCAGAGCTGCGCAGAATGCTGTATTA
>PVKA01015604.1:0-49624 GCA_004027165.1 Ctenomys sociabilis | reverse complement strand
AAAAAAAACAAAACTTGTCAAGCATTGATGATTAAATATTAAATCAGTAAGTATTTCTATTTGTATAAAGTCTTATTACATGATATCAAACATCTATATCATACCAAAATTTTTAAAAAATGGTTTGAGAATAATTGCTGTAGCAGTATTTTTCAATAAAATGATTTCTTAAATAAATTAATATACCATATATAATTATAGAAAACTATGACACAGTCTTTTTTTTTTTTTTTTTTTTTTTTTTTTTGCAGAACCAAGGATTGAACTCAGGCCCTTGAGGCAAACGTTTATTCTACTGAGCCATCTCCCTGGCCCATAACAGTCTTTTAGATCATTCAGTCTATATACAGAATTATAGATAATTGTAGTGAAATTCACTTAAAAACCAATTTCAGCATTTCTCCAAATTGGAAATGTTTTGAGATTAAATAATCCAGAGTTAACAGAATGAACTGGTTCAATTAAGTTTTTGTTTTTTGCTTTTGTTTTTTTTTTTTTTTTTTTTTTTGGTTGTTTTGTTTTGTTTTTGTTTTGGTGGAACCAGGGATTGAACTCAGATCCTTGCACTTGCCAGGGAAGTGCTTACTCTACTGAGCCATCTCCCTGCCCCATTGATTTTTTTTTTTAATTTAGTTTTGCATTTCCTACATCATCTCTTTAGTTCCAGTCTGGAATGAAATGAAATATGATCCCATGAGATACATGCCCGCAATGAAATAATCAAATATATATGTATTATTATTTAGAAAGTTTGGTGGATTTCCCTTTGTAGAATATACTCAGAAATGTTATAATGATAATAGAATTTACATCAATCTGTGATTCTTTTTTTTTTTATCAGGTTCAAATAGTGGTCCCTTTAGTATTGAAATGTGATACTAGAATGCTCCAATTTTTAAAAATCTGGTATGATTTTTCTAATCAGTTAAATATGACAAAGATTATAGAATAAAGCCCAAGATTATCTCCTTCTAGGCAATGACCTTTTTTCTTTTTTGTGTTTTAGGGAAAGGTCTACAGGATATTCAGGGTCTCACTACTAGATTAGACTTGTGATCTGCATGTTTTCAGCCTCCCTAGAGCTGGGATTACAGGCATGCACCACCATGCCCACACTCAATTGCTGTCTCAGAGCACCCTGGGGATGGGGCCAGCATGTCAGGCCCATGGATCAATCCCAGCCCCTGCTCCTGTTTGCAGGCAATTTAATCTGCTGAGCTATTTGGCCCCCCCTAGGTAATGACTTCTACACCTACCATTGCACGTTCTAATTCATCTTATGTATTCTACAGAACAATTCCCTCTGATTTTCATTGAAACAAGATGCATATCATTGTTTGTCTGAGCATCTTATACATAAAAAAATTCTAAAATATTGTCAGTAGTGAATATGAGTCACACAACCAAAATACTCAATAGACATATTTGCTGTGCCAGCCTTGCCCCTTGGGGACATTGAGATAGTAATTGAGACTGGGCATAGTGGTGGGCACCTGTAATCCCAACTCTTGGTAGGTTGTAAACTGGCCCATCACTATGAGTCTGGTCTAGTATTGAGACCCCGAATACCCTGTAGACCCTTCCCTAAAATACACACACTCAAAAAAAAAGACATTTGTAGATTGTGGTAATTATTTTGCATCAAATATAAACTTTACTTCAAAATACCTTTTATAATGTTTTTATGAGCAGAATATATTTATTGAGGAAAAGAAAGCTCCTGTCAGAGAGGTACAGGAGGCAGACCAAAGTGGGTAGTTCCCCCCCTTTTTATAATATTTAAGTCATCATGAATGCAAAACAAAACAAAACAAAAAAAAAAAAAAAAAAAAAAAAAAAAAAAAAAAAAAAAAAAAAAAAAAAAAAAGACAAAAGCTGGGCGTGGTGGCGCACGCCTGTAATCCCAGCACTCGGGAGGCTGAGGCAGGAGGATTGTTATGAGTTCGAGACCAACCTGAGCTACAAAGTGAGCTTAAGGCCAGCCTGAACTGCATAGTGAGACCCTGTCTCAAAAAAAAAAAAAAAAAAAATGAATGCAAAACATAGTTCTAACAGGTAATATTCTTTTAAATAAGCAACTGATTTCAGGGGAATTTTGTGATCCTGATAGTAATCTCGATCTAACATGATTTTACACACACAAAACAAAGCTCCCTATGATTTAATAAATTAGATAAATTTTCAGAGGAAGGAGAATTACATGAGAAATTATATTTATGAAATTTTTGTTATTTTTTTTCAGTACCAAGGATTGAACTCAGGCCCTTGCACTTGCCAGGCAAGCCTTTATTCTACTGAACCATCTCCCCAGCCCATATTTATGAAATATTAAGCAATTAAGTACTAAAATCCATATGGGCTTTCTGCAGCAGTCATCTTTAGGTCATATCTAGAACCTTCCCTGTTCTGGACCTTCTTTGTCACCCTCTTCATGGACTGACAGCTGGGATTTCTGTTTCAAAGTTTCTTACCTTTCAGGATTGAATATAAACTCTACTTACACAGCTATTCTGTGCGGGGATTGACTGCATTAAAGCACCAGAGATGGAGATCAATTCTAAAATTGCTGTTGCTCAATTACATCCTATGCAGCAGCATATCTGAAGCATTTATTATCTTGTACATATATCATTGTAAGATACATAACAACAAGCAAGAATAATTGTAACTACATTTAGTTCCCTTGCTAAGAATAGAGGAGCACACTTTTGAAAAGACCAATAAGGCGTTTAACACTATTAATTAAAATAAAGACAAAATAACATAAAAAAATCAATGAGTAAAAAATCATTAAAAAAGAGGAAGGTGCATATTCTACATATGATGGTGATGGACTCCACAGCTAGAATTCCTGAATCAAATGTTGATATACCTAATATTAATTATTACCTACCGCTAATAGATATGTTCTTCACTTGATCTTATCCAAGAGGTTGAGAAGTGTTTTATTAGTTATATTCTTATGAAAATCAGTTGTATAGTCTTAGGCAAGGTATCTGTAAATCAGAAGTAATATTAGTTCTCGTATTTATGTTGTTTAAATGAGTGAAAATAACATAAAAACCAAGTGATACCTGGGAATGTGTACACCTTGCACTTGGCGATTTCTTTTACTCCACAGAATGCAAAACCCCAAAGCATCTGAGATGGCTATAGCCTCAGTGTGATTTGTGAGTGATTTTTGAAGGAACAAGTAAAGCATTTAAGAAGCTGCAATGATAGCTGTAGTAGGGCAGCTGGATTTCTCCTCGGCAACGGAGTGCTTATTGATGTAGCCGCTGGATGTTGATGACTGAATACTTTTGGTAATTGCCTCAAACAGGAAAAAAAAATAAAAACCCACCTGCCTCTACCATTGTCGCTTACCCGAAGCATCTCAGTGTTATACAGTCTGGTCCCCTTCTACCAAAGTGGGACAAGGAAGCACCATCTCACTGGCATTCTTCACATGTAAATATAAGCTCAGGTCATGTATTAGATGCACTGTGCTTTTAGAGAAGTCCTGCTCAGCCCAGCCTTACTTGACTCAGGTCATTTCATGGACGCTGAGCCCTAAAACGTTCGCCAATAATCTTCCACATAATGTCCATTTCCTGACAAACTACAGGAAAAAAAATGTGAAACTGCCTTTGCAAATGTGCTTTTTTTACATTTCTGAGTAGTATTCATATACTTGCATATGTACATGTTAGTCTAGGTGCTTAAAATCTAATATAACTTCATTTGGTATCCAAAAGAAGAAGTAATAAAAGCACCATGACAGAAGTATAGGAATCATTTTCTTCCTTTTTTTGTATTTTAGGGAAGGGTCTACAGGGTGTTCAGGGTCTCACTACTAGATCGGATTCAGAGTGATCCACCTATTTTTAGCCTTCCAAGAGCTGGGATTACAGGCGCTCACCACCATGCCCAGTTTCAATTGCCCTTTCAGCATGCCCTGGGGGAGGATCTGGCATGGAAGGCCCACGGATTGAACTCCCAGCCTCTGTACCTGCTTGCAGGCATGTTTAAAATTTTTTCTAATGGAGACATGACATTGGAATTTTGCACATCTGCTAACATTTAATATATTGTCACCAAATATATATCTAAATCAGTGAATGTAAGTTCCATCACAATACCAGGGTGGTATGCTAGCATTAATAAGCATAGCTATATTTTCTTTGCCAAAAGATACTCATAACTATTTTTGTCCCCGAAATATAGAGAAGTTGTACTTGGTACAGTGTACAGATCCATCATAATTAAAATTGTAGACAAAATATAAACACAATGCTATTCTCATATCACAAAATTAAATGTTTTTAGTTTTACAAGTTTCAAATGCTTTGGCTTGGGTACTACAAAAAGGAAATATGTTTCTTCCAAGCAGTTTAGACTCGGGCAATACAACTTCTACACATAGCTCATTTACCTGACTTCAAGGGAAGTCACAAATGCTTTGCACCTGCACAGAAGAAAAGGCCAAAAATGAAACCTAAATATCATGGCAACAGAAACCAGGGCTACGTGGGCCAAAGCCAACTCCTGAGCTCTCCATGTATTCCAGAATAGATGAAAAGCTTGAAAAGAAATAAGGTGTTTTGGCCGCATTGCTAGATCTATATCCCGAGGGCAAAACTGAAGACATAGTTGTATTCAACACAGAAACAGATCTTAAGAAAGATATTTTCATAAGCAAGTATTGCAGGCATTTGGCTGTATGTGCCAAGAATATCTCATGAAATAGAGTGCAGGCCTGGAAAGAGCATGCTGGAGTACAGAGGAGGCTGTTGAAACAGTAACTGCTTCAGTGACACGCAGAGCAGCAGGAGATGACAACAGCGGTACTATCAGCAGCAGAAAAGGGCTATTTTCCCATTTATAAATGCAATTGAACATATGGCTACCTTAATTAGGACTTTTCTCATTAACTCAGAATAGGCAGTCCCTACTGAAGCACCCTCAACAGAAAATCTGAGTGAATAATGATCTATAAGTTTTCAGAAAGACCATTTAATAAGTTGAAAACCAAGAACTCAGCTATGAGCATCTGTGCAACATTTGCTTATTTTTACCATATTTAGTTACTCTCTGCTAGGTACCAAAAGGTCTCCAACCCTATTCAAAACTCCGATTGATAGAATGGTTCATTTAATGGCACCTTTGTAGCTTCTGCCTTTAGTTAGAAATTGAAGTACTATTCAGTACAAAAAAATGCAGAGCTGTATGCAAAGAAAGCATGCATTGACATGATGTAATTATGTTAACGTCATTTTTGAAACATAAAAACTAAATTTGAAATTTTCCACTATGAAACCTAACACTGCCCAAAAGGTCTCCTACCCTTTTACATATATGTGGAAAGTGAATATGCCATTTGCATATTGAACCTTTACAGGACAGATATACTGTATAATAACAATCTGTAAGAAGAGGATATTTTATTGACTCTTTGTGAGTCTAATACTTGGTTTTTAGTAAGACAGAAATGGAATTTGTTCCTAATAGATTAGGAACAAATCCTTATAATTCACGATAATCTGGTTTAATTTGACCAAGAAACCAAAGTGGATTAGTTTGTTATGATAAAAAAATAAATCAAAGATGCAAGTGAACAATTAAAACCCAAAGTTGTTAGCCTTGTCTCCAGAATTATCAGACTTGGTTTCAGTATCCGTTATTCTAATTTTGTGTCAGACAAATTAGTTACCTTCACTGGGCTCATTTCATAATCAAGAGATGGATTAAGATCACTCCACCTTATAGCAGGGGGAAGAACCATGAACACTCCAATGTATTTAAGCTGTCAAATACATACATACGGAAGCAGAGCTGTGGTGGGTTAAGGTTATGAATGACTAGATTTCATGTTTATATTATTGATTTGACAGCTAAAGTTTTATTTTTTATTAATATAAATGGAGCCACAGACTCAGTTGTTCTTTGACAGTAATTCTCTACTTAACCAAATGATTGGATTTGCCTCAGGGCCTTATTGAAATGCCAGAGTTCCAAACCCTCCCTTAGAACATTTCAGCTTCATTCAGCAGAGCATGTGTGGTAGGTAGTTTATTAGTCACTTCACCATCTCGGGGAGAGCTTACCCAACACTCACAACTTAAGCGAGGAGAGCTATATTTTGAAACAGATTTTTTTCCCAGAAGACTCAGTCCACGGCTGATTGCTCCAAGGCAGAACTGACATGGCAGAGAGCCAGGGGAAGTCAAATCATGAATTTTCAAGATGCTCAGGAACTTGGAAAGGAGGAAGCCTGGGCGAGAAGGTGTGTCCACCCAGTCCACACATGCATAGGTGACCTCTGGGCCTGCCCATCTCTCGAGAGCACATCTAGCTGCTTCCTCATGTCATTCTCGTCCTCTAAATACATACTTCTTGTCATGACATACCAATTATTACCATATTGTCTCTCAAGTAAAAGTTTTTTTTTATTTTTTTCAATAAAGGGTAATAAAGGAAAAAAAAAACACAAGGAAAAAATGTCACAAGACTGTCCTGCCACTATGGACAATTTAGAAATCTATGGTTAGATTTCTAAATTTCTGTGTAAGAGTATGTAAGTTTTTATTCCCGTTTTTTATTGTTTTTTTCTTCATATTCTATAGGGACTTAAAGTTTAACATAAGAAAACTTGGGGGAAAATCTCTGTTCCATCCTATGCATAAGATGTTTGATATTTAGACAGACAGTTAGGGTAACCCGAGCTGCATACATTGCAGGGTAAAAATAAGCTTTTCTTCTGGAGTGTTAATAACCTAAGTTTGCAAATTAAAAATTAGAGAAAAGCAAGGGCTGCAGGGTCAGCCAACAGTTTGGCCCTAGCCTTTCAAGGTCAGTGAAGACTCAGCACAGAGAGCTTGTACTGTAACATCATGTAACTCAGTTGTGTCCCGAACTTTCTGATCAAGGAGATTATGGAGCCACAGAGGAATGAGATCGACAGTGTAGGGTGTGCCTAAGGAGGGTCACATGGAGGGAAAACATTCTCTCAGGCTTTCACAGAGAGCAAATTGGTCAAGCAATGGCCGTGACTTATCCACGTGGCTGACACTGACAGAAGATCTACAAAGTGAGGTACAGAGTCACAGCATAAACCCTGAGGGGACTTGACTGACTTCATCAGATACAAAAGTTACATTTTTTTGTTATGTAGGTCTTGCTTGATCTCGGTCTTAACCATCCAGCAGAAAAGTATAACAAAAAGGTATATAACATATAGCCATACTAATATGCTGAACTGTGAAAGGCTCAAGTCAACATCTTGTGTGGATACCCCACCATTATTGTGAAAGGCTGGTCTGTGTTGGATTGTTTTGCTGAATTCATGTACCTATAGTATTTTGATGCCAATGGAATGGCCATCTCTGACAGCACTAAACAAAAAAAGGCGATACAAAGGAAGGACCATTTTATATTTGTATATACAGAATAGTTAGGCTAGATATATAGCTACTTTCACTTAATTCAATGAGAAGAAATATTTACACTCATAGTATTTGGACAGGATATCCTGTCTGCTTCTTATACTATAGATAACCAATAAGAAGATAACAATATACAATGTATTAACTATTGAAACCGTCCCATTAATCAGTTTTGAAACTGTCGCCTTGCTATTTGTTTCTCAACAAAATAAAATTAAAAACAACGAAGAATGCACCAGTGTGTGCATGCTGTACCTCCACACTCCAAGCGCCTTTCAACCGCAGAGACTCGGGAGGACATTTTCAACCTGAATCATAGCACATGCTAACTGATGTTTTTGAAAAGGAGTCATGTGATGAGAAATTAAGCATGTTCTTTTTTCTTGATTATTTTTATTTTTTAGAGAGAATAAATTTAGTGAACAAAAATATAAATGATACAGAATTTTACTAATCAGACTGATAGGAATTCAACAATGGTTGTTACAGTGCATATTATCTTCAGATTTATTGTTCAGATTAAAGGATATAAGCATGCGAAATCGATCCAAAACAATAAAATTTTTAAATAAGGAAAAACAAGTATCAACTCTCCTTTCAATTGGCCAGTAAAAATTAGCAGTACAATTTTCCAAGCTATCTTGTGAATGTACATATACATTTTCCCTCCTTTTTTCTTACTTTTCTCCTTCCCCTCATTCCAGTTGTTCGTTTCCTTTGAAGTTTCTTTCCCTTTCAAAGTAGATAGCATACCTGTCAGATTTTGCTTACTCTTTGAGGTTCTTACACTAGGGCAATAATAAAATGTTCACACATGAGGGTCATATAGTTTATGTATGTACTTGAAAATGAAACAGAGAGAAGGGGAGGAAAAGAGGGAGGGAAGGAGTGAAAGAGAGAAAGGGAGAGAAGAAAGGCAGTTAACTCCCAACATTTCCAATTTATATTGATTAAATAGTTGAAAGTTACTAAGGAAATTAATGAATTTCAAGGGTATATTTCAAAGACACATCTTTTTTACTGATAATACTATATTCTTCATATAAAAATAGATTAGCTTTCCTTTTTTATATTTCCTTTCCTTTTTTGTTTGGCAGGGACACACTTCTTGAAAAATTCTTAAAAATATATATAAGCGACTTTTTATATTATATTTTTATAGTTATGATATAAGGGAATTAAAATTTTTTGTTTATTTGTTTTCTTTCTCGTTTGATTCACAGGTCACATAAGTACCCTTAGCCCTGAATAAGTAGTGGCAAACCTATGGTACAGTGATATTTTCCTTATGAGACAAAATATGTTAATGTATGAGTTTTTTTTCCTAAGCTGAAACCTCATTGGGTTGGCACTTTGTGATAAATAAGTTAGCTTTGGATTCCAATAAAATATTTATTTTGTTCCAATAAAATAATTTCATTCAACACATACTGCACATGTGCATACATACATAGATCGGTACATATGCCTATAGATTTGCAATGATCTAACTGTGTTCCTGATCTGTGCAAGTGATTTGAGCAACAGTCATCCTTAGTACAGGGGTGCTTTCTTCTTCAGGACAGTGAGGGTGAATCTATTCGAGAGGAATACTGACACTGGAATTCAAAGCCAACTTATTTATCATAAAGTGCCAACACTTTGAGGTTTTAGTTTAGGAAAAAAAACCTCATATGTTATGATGTTTTGTCTTATAAGGAAAATATCACTGTAACATAGGTTTGCCAACACTTATCCAGGGCTAAGTGTACTTTTGTGACCTGTGAATCAAACAAGCAAGAAAACAAATAAAAAATTTAGTTCCCTTATGTCAGGGACTTTTTTCATCATGAGTCAACTCAACATATGCACAAATATTATCTGGAGATTTTTTTTTAAATGTATTTGGTACAGGGTCTCACACATCTCCAACTCATAGCAATCCTCCTATTTTCAGCCTCCTCAATGTTGGTATTATGGGCACGCACCACCATGCCTGGTCTTGGTGTCTGGCTCAGGGTGCCCAGCTCCGTGTGCCCAGCACAGCGTGCCTCGAGTCAGGGCTGGTGTAGCATGTGGTGCCTGGATGGAACTCAGGTCCCTGCACTTGCCTAGGCAGGCGCTTAGTCCACTGATCTATTTCGCCCTCCCTTATCCAGTCATCTTCACATGATCACATGGAAATGGTTGGTCGGGAGAAAAATGCAGAGTGTTTGTTATTGTCATTACTGTGAGTAATACATTGGCTTTTTCTCTAATCAAAGAGACATTTTTCTATGACCATACATGAAACCATGACATATTAAATTCATTTGGAAGTAGGGTGAAACCTCAAACATTTCTCAATTCTTGATAGGTACAGATAAGTTTTGTGTAAACTGCTTTTCATTTATCTGGAATATATGCTCTGCAATTTGCCTTGAAGTCCCAGTTAATAGGAATTGTAGCATTAACAGTGCTCTGAAAGGAAAGAAAACACTTAATGTTTCATTTTCCTTGATGTAAAATATGCTTTATAATTTCCAATGTTGAAGATTAAAAAAGGAAAATGCATTATTCATAATATTTGTGAGAACATAAAGATATGTTATTCAAAGGAATTTCTATATGTTTCGTTCTGGTGTATTTTACATTCACCTGTATCTACTTCAAGTCTAATGACATAATTTCTTTTAGGAAAATGCCTTTCCTAAATGTTTTCTAGTGAGTCTGTTTTTCCCCCCCTGGAGTAAACTCAGAGCAAGAAACAATTTGAAGTCATATGTTGGAGTGCGAAATTGATAAGAATTAAGTATTTCAGTGTATAAAAAACCTCAAGAACAGAAATTCAGAGTTCAGATAGCAGGAGGAGAAAAGGCACGGGAAGGCACTGAATCGGTGATGATTTCAAAAGCTACTGAGAAATCTGATCATATTCAAGGCAAAAAAGGAAAGGACATATTTTGTGTCTCTAAGATAAAAATTAGTGTAAAAAGAATTAGTAAAGTAGAAGCCAGATCTTAGTGGCAGAGTTTGAATGGAACTTTTTTCATTTCATTAGACCTTCAATAGCCAGCAAAACTTTCTATATTTACTTTTAAATATATACAAATGCCAGGAAGCATGAACACACCACAGGGGTCTGTAGTAACTGACAGCATGGGAAGGGTCACTGATACATATACATGTGCTTACATTTGCCTTTTCTATTAGGATAAATCCCGCCTTCTACTATATTCTAATGCCTGATCCTTGTGATGTATTACCAAACCAACTGATCTATAGACTATGAAAAACACTTAACCTCCATTAAACGATGCTTAAGTTAATGAATAAGGACCATTCACAAATCATCTTTATTAGTTCTCAAAGTGGTATTTTCACCTTCCTTTTTAAGCATTTTTATTATAGATTCCAGCAAATGTATCATTCCTTTTATTCATGAATCAGATGCATGCATTTTCTTTTCTCTCTAACTTGTTATTAGACTCAGAAAACTTGACAATTTCTAATTGCTTTGACCCTTGTCCCAGGGTCAACTGTTGAATGGCAAGGATAACATGCTTGTCTGCAGTATGTTCTCCCCCCCACTTCTGACAGCCTTGATCTCTGCATCCTGTTGCCAGTTGAAAAATGATATGGTATTGGTTGCAGTTCTTTTTATACAATTTGCTTCTTCTGCTTCTTTTTGCTATTATCTTTCACCCAAGAAGGAATGAGATATGAGGAGATCTGAAATGTTACCTTAGCACCATCTGACAGTATTTTAAATGCTAATATCTACAGAATTAATGTCAAGAAGAATTAACATGTGGCTCAATATTATCCTGGATGGGAAGAAAGCTAAGGATTGTGCAACTTGCCAAAGCTCTATAACTGTTTCACATAATTCCTGCCTCTCAGTGTTGTTGTATCTTTTAGTGGAGTAAAACCAAAATTCAGGGGCTGGGAAGATGACTCAGTGGAATAAGTGCTTCCGAGGCAAGCGCAAGGGTCTGAGTTCAATCCCCAGTTCTATCAGGAAAAAAAAAAAAAAATTCAGTATTGATGGAAACAGACCGTTGTGAGATAAAAAATTGAAAAAAGGAAACACAAAAAGGTCCTATATTGGAATTCTGTATGACATTCTATTAGTTTAAAGCTTTTGAGAGTATTACAATTTCTGCAGTTTGTTGAAAATCATTAGGACAAAAAAAATCAATTTACTGTGTTGAAAGGAACTAGGTCAAAGAGTGAAGCCACTGTTACCTTGGGTTCAGTTCATGCTTAGTAGTTATCCACAGTACTTCAAACTCAATGCTCAACTACAACATGGAGTAGCTTGAAATGGGCTCCTCTGGGAACTTTCACAGGAAGTAGTCACCAAATACTGTACTGCTGCCTTTGTCCAATGCACTCATTTTTTTCTGTAGAGCTGGTGCAATATAACAGATGTTAATACTTAAAAGCTATCACCATAGAGTCATGGTCTATCATTAGACCTCATGTGATAAAGCTTCTCTTCAAAATATCAGCCTTATTAAAGAAATTTTAGACAGTCTACAAAGACATACTAAATAATTAGGATTATGGTTTAGGTAGAGTGTGCTTCCCACATATGCATTCCTGTGTTTGACCCCCAGCATTAAATCTACATAAAAGCTGCTAAATGATTAGCTCATTGTAAATATCAGATAGTGTTTATTAACCACAGGATAGCACTTTGTTTAATCAGAGAATTGTTTAATGATACATAGAATAAGTATTTACATTTACTATAGTTGTTTAAAGGAATTCTGGGGGCTGTGGAGACGGCTCAATAGAATAAGAATTTCCCTGCAAGTGCTAGGGCCTGAGTTCAATCCCTAGTTCTGCAAAACAAAACAAAAAGAAAGAAAGAAAGAAAGAAATTCTGAACTCTATATTGGAAATTTAATTTTAAAAATTATATTGTCACATTTTTATTCCTTAAAATATAATATTTGACATAATATCTTTTTGCAGTAATCATTTATTGTACTGCGGGCTTACATGTACACACACACACATATACAGGCACAATCATGAAGCATATAATAGAATTTGGGTACTTTTTAAAAAATTAAAAGCAAAATGGCAGATCCATAAGAATTCTTTAGCGATACTTTATTAAAATTGCGCCTGGTCTGGTTAGCATACCACTTCTAAGTTTTAGCCCTTATAAAGTCTAGTTGTATATTCACCCCTCTGTAGCATATGTATTAGTTATATTATGTTCATATTATTATTACTATTATTATTTATGTATTTAGCACAGAGTCTACAGGGTCTATTACACAGATCAGACTCATAGTGGTCCTCCTGCTTTCAGTCTCCCAAGCTCTGGAATTACAGGTGGGCGACACCATGCCTAGTCTCAATTGCCACCTCCTCAGTGAGCCTCAGGGAGGGGCCAGCACACCACCCCAGTCCCTGCATCCGCCTAAGCAAGCGCTTCAATCTGCTGAACTACCTGGCTGACCCTGTTTACATAATTATTAGTTAATATGTTTCTGCTGAAAGGTGGAATGATTTTATTTCTGCTAATACTGTTTGAGAACTGCCACAATATTTGACAATCAGTTTTTTTTTTGAAAGAATGAATGAATGAACAGAAAATGTAAATAAAATATTTTAATAGTTTTTGATTAATTTTTCATACCATATAATTTAGTTCAATTAGAACCATTTGATATTTGCCAAGTTAGCTTTATATTTTATAGTCTATACCTTTAGCTGTTTTCTTGCTTCTAATTGAAATGTTGTTCACTATGAAGATCGCCTGATGAATGCTATTTATTTTTAAACCTTCATTGTTTCACGCCTTCCTCAAGGATGAAAAGCGAAGCACTATTCATCTCTCCATCATTCCAAAAGTTACAACTTGTTGCAAAACTAAAAGAATAATAAATAAACGCTAAGTTAACCTAAGATAGCCCAAGAGCGCAAAAATGGAATCATGTAGATTGTATGGACTCCATTTTTTTCTGTTTTTTTTTTTTTTTTTTTTTTTTTTTCCTCTCCAATTCTGGTATATTCCTTTGTCTATTTTAATTAAAAGCTTAAAAGTTGGATTAAGTCACATTGTCTTTCAATTTTCTTTACTGTTTTCTTAGTGTTTTAGCTACTTTAATTATTGCTGATCAGTGACCTGAAACAAAAAGGCAATTTTCTTGTAAAAGTACTAATTACCAGCTAAGTGCTTGGTATTTAGGGCATAAAAAGGCAAGAAAGAAGAGCAAGCGTTAAGATGCTAATGAGGAGTACTTCAATTTGTATGCATTTCCACTTTCATAGCACTAATGTAATATTCTCTTATAAATTTCCTGAAATATCATTATTTACACTAAGTAAACCAATAAAAATTGCTTCATTCAGTGTAAATAACCTATGCGTTACCTTAACCCATATTTTATTTTTTCAGTAATTTTATTGAGAAACAAATAGCAATGAGACAGTTTCAAACCTGATTAGTAGGATGGTTAGTCCTACTAATAATTAGTAAAAATAATTATTAATTTCAATAAATATATTACATGTTGTTGTTTTCTTAGTGGTTATTCATTGTACAAGAGGCAGACATGATATCCTGTCCACAAATACTATTAGTACAAATATTTCTATTCATTAAATTAAGAGAAAGTAGCTGTATATCTATCATAACTATTTTGAATATACAGATACAAAATGGTCCTTCATTCATACCCCTTTTTTGTTTAGTTTTGTCAGATATGTTAACCCATATTTTAAATGTAGAATAAGCACACATTAAATTTCGACTCCTTTGTTGCTTACTTGGGGTACTAGAGTAGAGGAAAAATATTAGTGAAGAGAAGGAAATTAAAGCTGTAGAATCATGCTGTTCTAAAACATTCAAAATATTTGTCTTCAGTGCTATAAAATTTTGTCCAAACTTATGACATTATTTGACCAAGAAAACAAAACTTAGATATCTGAAAAATGATCAATGATTTATACAAATGCAAATTCATTGAGAATATATGAATGTAACACTTAACATTTATTTATTAGTTGTTTATGAAGTCCAAACACAGTTTATTATACAACAGTTTGTTTTTTTTTTTTTTTTTTCAGAACCAGGGATTGAACTCAGGCCCTTGCACCTGCCAGGCAAGCACTTATTCTACTGAGCTATCTATCCGGCCAGGAAAAGACTTTAAACATGAAAACAAATACTAAGTAGACACCATTCAATAAAGAAATACACAGGGCTGGCCAGATAGCTCAGCAGATTAAAGGCCTGCTTAGGCAGGCACAGGGGCCAAGGGTGCGGTCCTCAGCCTGCTATTCCAGCTCCATCCCTGGGGCATGATGAGATAGCTATTAAGACTGGTTGTAGTGGTGTGTGACTGAAAACCTAGCACCTTGGAGGCTGAAAACAGGGCGATCACTGCCATTCGACTCTGTGTGGTGAGACCCTATAGACCCTGTTTTTTTTTATTAAACACATAAAAATAAAATAAATATAATTTTATGTAGATGTGCATTGCATGTTTTTATTGTTTGATATTATTTGTAAAAATTGCTATTTAAGTCCAGCTAGTCAGTTTTCTTGATTCTTTAAAGGAAAATTGCCCTTTGCATTTCAAAATCTTTGGACAAGATCTAACTCTAGTCTTAAAATACATGCAGAAAATTGTTAGCTTTTAAGAGACATCATCTTTGCATTGTTAAATGTAATCCCGAGACACCACCAGATGTAGGCCTCTGTAGTACTGCGGCATTAGATATGTTGATAGGACACATTTAAGGAAGAAGTTTCAGAGAATCTTGATCCAAGTCCATTTTATGTTGCTACCAGTACAATAGTACACAATGGGTGATTTATAAAGAAATATATATGTAAGAGATCAAAGATTAAGGACCTACGCACAGGAATAAATTCCTTGGAGCAAGTCTTTTTTATTTACTTATTTTTTTAAATCTTTCATTCATTTTAACGAGAAAAAATAGCAATGAAACAGTTTCAAAGCATGTTGGTAAGACAGTCACAATTATTAATGCATTGCATACTGCTGTCTTCATAGTAGTTATTCAGAGGACAAGATACAGACATGGTATCTTGTCTAGACAATATTAGTAAAGACCTTTCTTCTCCTTGAACTAATAGAAGGTAGCTGCATATCTGTCCTAACTATTTTGTATATATGTATACATAATTGTTTCACTACAAAATTGTCCTTCTTTTATTAAGGATTAAACAATCAAGAGAGTAAAAGGAGAAAAAATAGGAAATAGGGCAGGGGCAAAACTATACATTTATATAAACAAGATGCTTAAGGCAATGGACCTAAGAATCTCCATCAGGATTTTGAAAATAGCATTTAATGGGTAGAATTCTCACGCTGACTACTCTATATGCTCATGTCTGTGAACTAAGCAACTAAACTGAGGGTAGCAATGCGTAACACTAAAACCATGCTTGAAATACCTATCATTCTGGTTTTCTGAATGTGTTCTGCTTCTAGTGTCATATTGACTATTGCTATATTCTCTTTAAAGTTAGGGTCTGTAGGGGTCAGGGTGATGGCTGAGTTGGATAAGTACTTCCCTGGCAAGCACAGGGGCCTGGGTTAAATCCCTGGTTCTGAAAAAAAAAAAAAAAAAAAAAAAAAAAATTTAATGTTTGTGAAGAAAAAAGGTAATAAAAGAAAACACAAGACAAGGAACGAAAGTAATGGGACTGTCCTACTACAATGTGGTATATGGTTTGCTATCTAAATTTCTGTATAAAAATGTGTAATTATTTCTTTTCACATTCTGTAGGGATTTAAAGTTTAGGATATGCATGGTTATTGGAAAATAGCAGTTCCATGTTATGTCGAAGGCATTTGATATTCAGGCAGATAGTGATGGTAAACTCACCGGCCTGGAGCCAATCTTGAAACCACACAGGACATCACACAGAAAGGGCAAACAAAGAGACCTGTGGAATCTGAGTTTCAGGGCAGATCCCCTCTCCTTACAGCTCATTAATCTATTAACACATCAGTCACCTACAACTGATGCCCTTGGGAAGGTGGAACCTTGGTTGCCGCTCACAGGTTCCATCTCTTGAACTCTCCCAATCGGGAATACATCTGTGCGTTTCGGAGGTGACAAACTAGATACTGCATAGTACGTGGCGTGCCAACTCAGGGTGCACAGGGAAATCTCGTCTGTAAGCCCGAGTTTGTGCTGATTATTACGTAAAGTGCAGGAAGAAACTACTGACAATGGGTTCTGGTTTGTTTGTGAGGACTGGAAGGACATAGCAACTGAAATGTGACTTACATGAGCATTTTAACCATTGACCACTATAATAATGAATGAAAACGAAATAGTTCTGGCATATTATTGTTAAGATACACATTATGACTCAAAGAAGATATTCCTGTTGCAGTCTCAAAGTACTGCTTACCTGCAAGCTGCAACATTTCCTGTTGATCCTGCTCCTGATTTTGTCTTCTTTTGTTCTTCCAGACTGACGAAAAGCAGGGCTACTTCTCCTCCTGCTCCTCCTCCTCCTCCTCCTCTTCCTTTTCCTCTTGTTCCTTCTTCTCCTTCTTTTCCTACTTCTTCTCTTGTCATCCTTCCCCAGTACAAGCTGATTTTCATTTTACCAGAACTCCACAGGCTTTTAGGCCTGTTCATTGCACTCCTAATGTTGTCACTTATCATATGGCTTGTTTTATTTGTTACCATTTATTTCCTTTGTTGAAATGTTTTTTACAGCAAATTCATAATTTTAATCTGTTTGACCATCACCTAAAATTGGTATGGCTTTACAATGTGTGTATATCTAAGGGCACAATCACTTGTAAGATATAACCTGAGTAGTGCCAACCTGTTAAATATAAATATATAAAAATATATTAAATGTTTTAATATAAAAAGTTTAAGATAGAATAATATGGTAAGTAGGGTTACACATTTTACTTTAGAAAGGAGAACATGTGAGAAAACTATACAAGGCAAGATTTTTAAATAATAAAGAGTGTAAATGTATTTCTGAAACACTGATTTTTATTTAATTGATATAGATAAATATATATGTGTGTGTGTATGTGTGTGTGTGTGTGTGTGTGTGTGTGTGTGTAACACTGAAGAATCATGAGGTAGTTCTAATTTGGCTAGTAGCCATTTCTCTTGGGTGAGACAATATCTTTTTTTTTTTTTTTTTTTTTTTTTTTTGGTTTAGGTTATTTTTTTTTTTTTTTTTTTTTTTTGTCTTTTTGAGACAGGGTCTCACTATGCAGTTCAGGCTGGCCTTAAGCTCACTTTGTAGCTCAGGCTGGTCTCGAACTCACAATAATCCTCCTGCCTCAGCCTAGACAATATCTTATTTTAATTTTTCAAATTATTATTTTTTTTGCAAAACTGGGGATTAAATTCAGGACCTTGCACTTGCCAGGCAAGCACTTTTTCTACTGAACTATCTCCCCAGCCCCAAATTGTTGTTGATATTGTTCTTTTTTCATTTATTTATTGGTCATTTGTGTGTCTTCATTTGGCATCTGTATGCTCAGATTTTCAACCTATTTTTGAATTGGATTTTTTTTTTAGATATTAAGTCTTCGTGGTCCTGACATGTATGATGTTTACCACTTTCTGATATGGCTGCACTTGTACGTTACAGGTTAAATGAAATAAATAAAAAGCAGAAAGATGATCTCCCTGTGGCCTTATTCATCATGGAATTTAAGAAACTTCCTCACGTAGAAACTGAGAAGGAATAGTCGCTATCAGTTTCTTTGGAGAAAGAAGAAAGAGACCATAATATCATTGCTTGAGAGGAGGAATATGTACTGATGTTCCAAGGCTCAGCATAATAAATATTATATATATATTTTAGGGAGAAAATTTCAATGTTCTTAGAATAATTGAAGAACAGGCAAAATTTTCTTGAACTTCACACTATCAGAAGTAAACATGAGTCAAAATATCACATTGTACTTCACAAAACTGTGTGAATACTATGTGAGTCAGAAACTTTTAAAAGATGTAGTAAAATTTTAAAAAGCTTTAAAGATTTTGAACTCAAATGACATATTAGGAAAATTTCTTTTCACGTATGTGAGAGATAATGGGAAACAAAGTAAACACTAAACATTGGAGCATTACACAGAATCTCTTCAAATATCATGGGAAATAAACATTTATACATTGTTTAAGTAATGCTTGATAGTAAGCACCAAGCTAGTAAGATATAATTTATATTATACTGAATAATTTTATTTATAGTAATTGATCCTGAGAAACTTTAGATAGAGAACAATTTTCATTGTCAGTGTTATTTAAAAATGTTAAAATCTATATATGTACTCTTTAGTTTCTAATAATAGGGAATTCTTCATAAATTTTTAAAACCATTAAAATAAGTGACATTTTTCTACAGGGTCTCACTATGCAGCTTGGACTCATAGTGATCTTCAAGTTTAAAATAAATTATTTTAACCAATTATTATAGCATTTATAATTATGAACAATATATATTTAAGTCATGCCAAAACAATTTCCTTTTTGTAAGTAATCATTGAAGGAATCCATGCCAAGCAATCTGGACCTAGATTTCAGATACTGCTCTTCCAGTTCCTTGCCAAGTTTATCATAATCATGATATATAAGTATATAACTACTAACACTGAGTACTTCTGCCTCATCACTGATTTCACTATTATTGATTTAGTAAACAGTTTTTCTAATATCATCATTATGAGACAAACTGACAAATAGATTATCTTCAAAAGTATGAAGTATCAAAGTCATCCATCAGAAGTTTTTATGTTTCATTTATTTATTTATTTTAATGCATTTGGTACAAGTTCTCACTCTGAGCTTGAACTCGTAGCGTCCACCTGTTTTCAGCCTCCCCAGCGCTGGGATTACAGGTGTGCGCCACCACGCCTGAACTCAGTCCCTGGCTCAGCGCACCTGGGGGCGAGGCCAATGTGGCATGTGAAGTCAGAACGGATCCCCAGCCCCGTGTTTGCCGAAACACGACCTCAGTCAGCCGAGTTATCTCTCTGACCCTTATCAGATATTTTTAAAACTTAAGTGAAGGTTATTTCTCTTTGCTTCATAAAAAATAGTTAAATTATGTCTAAAATGAATAAATACAGTTGTGTTAATGTATGTTATATGCTCTAAATAATTGTCAGTAAAATAAGAAATAGTAGATATCTATAGAAAGTAAATATCAAGCATATATAATTGCAACTAATTATTAGAAATTCAAAATGGTAAAAAAATGAGATTTATTATTCTTTCTTTGCTTTTAACACTAAAATTGGGTCTGGGGAGATGTCTCAGTAGAATAAGTGCTTCCTTGGCAAGTGTAAGGGTCTGAGTTCAATTCCTGATTCTGCCAAAAAAAAAAAAAAAAAAAACTAAGATTTTTAAACATTATCCTTTTTTGCTTTACACTTTATCTTTTACTCTTAGATCAGAGGTATATATTAGATTTTTTATTGCTTTATAGCAATTTCCTTTGAATTACATAGTTAAAGGAACAGAGTTTTGTGTTTTCAGGAGCCCAAGTTAACTCGCCTAGTCTTCTGCTCAGTGTCACAGTACTCATTCAGATGTTCCTAGGACTGGTCTTACCTGGAGGCCAGAACAGGGACTGGTACTGCCTACAACCTCACTCAGGTTGTTGAAGAGGAAGGCTCTAGGTTAGTCATCACCCAGGCTGTTGGCACTTTTATTTCTTTATAGGAACAGAATGAGCAAAAGTTTATAGTTAACTGTGGCTTGAGACTACCCTTATGTGGCAAGCAAAATTCCTAAAAGCTACTATAGTTCCTTATTATATGATTTTCCATAACATAGGCATTTACTTCATTAAATATACAAATGGATTCTGTATTTCAGTGTTCTAGGAAGTAGTCATACACCACCATGCCATGAGATATTTCACGTCTTTGCCACATAATGCAGACTAATTATCTGTGATATATGTTTACCATATTTTTAGCAGTGGTGTGGCATGTGAGAAGCAAGTCTCATTTACATTCAAAGGTAAAAAATTATCCAAATTCATGACCATAAGCAGCTGAAAATCCTTGGAGCTAACTTAGAATCTGTCCTCCACAGTAATACATATCTGATATTACATCTGATAGTCTGAAATAGACTCAATACAAGTAGTGTTAGCATGCATGAATTAAAGATGCTTACTGGCCATATTTGTCTTGTATATATTATTTACTTTACCTCATTTTTCTATAGTACCTTAAATTTTAAGGTACTAAGCATTTCCCAAATATAACTATGTAACAAATTTAATTTATTGAATTCTGAGCATGCTGGAGAAAGTTTGCTTCGTTTTCATATTTTTAAATAAATGTTTATGGTGTAGCAGGGAATAATAACTAAGCAGTGATTTTAAAATAAAATTATGCTTTTTACAAACTCTTACAGTGGTCATAAATTTTCTGTTATGGTTTACAACTAAAGGCTCGCCAGGCCTCATGAACTCACAGGTGGAGAAGTGGGAGTGGTGGTGGCTGATCAAGACAGAGCTTGGTACCAGGGAAGCTTGGGCATTGCTGTGATGTTGCTTGGCTTACAGCATAGAAGTCCTTTGAACTGGCTTGCAGGAAGGGTTTAGAGAGACTTGAATAAGCTGGCTAGTGAAGCAGCCCTAGAACGTTGTAAGCTAAACTGAATTTGAGATTCAGATCAGAGCTCAGAAGACCTGAATGCTGATAAATATGCACCTGATGGATGCAAGGATCAGGAAAGTTCAGTTAGGACCAAAGACTCATTAGTAGTTGGACTCTAAGACTCGTACTCTTGCTGAAAAAAAAAGTTGTCTTCATTTGGCCATATACAGAGACCTTTTGAGACAGTGAGAATAAGGACAGGAAAATAAATAATCTGGTAGAATAAATTTAAAGGCAGTCTAATGTTGAGGTGGAGGCATAGTTACAGTTAGCAGGTTTTTAGTGAGCTCTGCTTTGAGAATTAAGAGTAAATAGCAGAGTGACTTCAAATGTTTTGAGTTGGAACAAAAAAAAAATCCCTAGTAAAGTTGTGGCCTACAAAGATGTAGCAAAACAGCTTTTGTCTTTCTGTTTTATTTTCTTTAATTTATTTAATTTATTTTTTTCATAATTTTATTCAGAAATAAATAGTAATGAGACATTTTCAAATCAAATTAGTAGGACAGTTTCAATAATTAATACATTACATATTGATTTCTTAGTAGTTAATTGCTGTACATGATGCAGACATTATATTCTATTTACAAACACTATTAGAAGAGATCCCTGTATTAACTGAATTAAGAGAATGTAGCTGTGTATCTATCTTAATTATTTTGAATATACAGATACAAAATGGTCATTCATTTGTATCCCCCTTTTTGTGTAGTTTTGTCAATTAAATATTATAGGTGTGTGAGTTCAGCAAAATATTCACAAATAGCCAATAGGCCATAATAGTATTAGGTTTTCCATATGTCTGGCAATGTCAGAAGTTGTTGACTTGAGTCTTTTATTTCTTATACTTTGGCATAATACTTTTCTACTGGATGGTTATGACCAAGATAAAGCAAGACCTATGTACCAAGAAACATAGCTTTTGTATCTGGTTAAGGTCAGTCAAATTCTCTCAAGATTTATCCTGAGACTGTGTGCTGCAGTTTGTAGATCCTTTGATTGTGTCAGCCATGTAGATGAATCATGGTCATTGCTTGACCAATTTGCTTTCTGTGAAAGCCTGAGAAAATGTTTCCTCTCCAAGTGACTCTCCTTAGGCACACTCTACATTCTCAATCAATTTCCTCTATGGAACTGTAATCTCCTTGATCAGAAAATTTGGGACACAACTGAGTTGCATGATGTTACAGTACAGGTTCTCCTATGTCCTGAGTCTTAATTGAACTTAAAACGCTAGGGATAAAATGCTAGCTGTCCTTGTGGCCCTTTTTCTCTAATTTTTGGTCTGAAAACTTAGTTTGTTAACCCTCCAAAATAGAAGCTTATTGTTATTAATGTGCATCCTAGGCTGTTGAGCTTACCCTCACTCTCTGTCCAAGTGTCAAACATCTTAGGCTTGGAACATCTTGGAACACGTATTTTCATCAACTATTGATATGTTAAACTTTAAGTTCCTACAAAATATAAGGTAAAAATTTAAACAATGAAAATATATTTTAAAAATGGGAATAAACAATTATATATGTTTTCACATAAGCTTCAAAATCTAACATACAGCATTGTAGTAGGACAGTCCCCCATCACTCCTTTCTATCTCCTGCCTTCATTCACCACTCTCCTCCTTTTTAAACGAACATTTACCTGGGAGATAGCTCAGCAGCAACCGGTATTTCATGACAAGCATGTATTCAGAAGACCAGAATGACAGGCACTCCCAGACTGAACCTACTACTACAAAGGTTCATCTTCAGTGCAGTTGCTTAGTTTACAGGTATAAGCATAAATACTTAGTCAGGGTGAGAATCCTTCCAATTAACTACTGGATTTGAAAAATCTTATGAAGATTCTCAGGATCATTGCCTTGCCTATCTTGTACATATAACTATATAGCTTTGCCTCTGTCATGTTTCCTAGCTCTTCTTCTTGCTCTTTCTTCATTATCTAGTCTTCAGGTTGTTGATTTCCTTTTAAGTGTGTTATGCCTTCTATTTGTACTTGTTCTTTTGACTTATTATACTAGAGAGACTATATATTTACACGTGTGTGTCTAGTTTATTTCACTTTTGAGTATATGTTCAAGTGGCATCCACTTAAATATGAAGGTTTCGAGTTTATAATTCTTTATAGCTGAGTAATACTCTGTTGTATAGAAATACTGCATCTTTCTCAACCATTCCTCAGGGTGAATCTTGGTCATTTCCAAGGTGTGGCTATCACAGATTCTGCTGCTATAGACATAGGTACACATATACCACTATGATATGATGTTTTCAGTTCCTCCAGGAAAATGCTGGCTTGAATGGGATTTCCGGTCCTAGTTTCTTAAGGAGTTTCCACACTGATTTCCATAATGGTTGTACCAGTCTGCATTTCCACCAGCAGTGGAGAAGGGTTCCCTTTTCCCCACAGCTTCTCCAACACTTTTTGTTGGTTCATTTCTTTATGATAACCATTCTTTCTGGAGTGAGATGGTATCTCAGTGTTGTTTTAAATTGCATTTCACAGATGGCTAGAGATGTGGAGCATTTTTTCATATATTCATTTGCTTCTTTAATTTTGTCTTCTGAGAAGTGTGTATTCATCTTGGATGGCCATTTATGGATTGGATCTTTAATTTAATGGCCAGGATGTATTTTAGTTCTTTATAAATTCTAGGGAGCAGACCTTTGCCTGAGTGCTTATAGTTAAGATATTTTTGAAATTTGTAGGTTATATTTTCACTTTGTTGATAATTTCTTTTGACATGCAAAAACTTCTCAATAAGAGTTGATCCCAGTTGTTGATTCTTTCAAGAATTTCCTTTGTGATTACATGTTTGTTCATGAAATCTTTGGCTACACCTATGTCTTCTAGACTTACTCCTACTTTCTCTTCCAAGAGATTGAGTGTTTCTGTTCTAATATTTAGATCTTTAATCCATTTTGACTTTAGTTCAGAGCATAGTGATAGACCTGGGTCAAGTTTTGGTTTTCGGCATTTAGAGAGCCAATTTTTCCAGCATCATTTGTTAAAGAGGCTATCTCTCTTCCAGTGAGTATGCTTGGCCACTTTGTCAAAGATAAGGTGGATGAGTGTGTTTGTAGAAGCTTCAGCATCTTTTAATCTATTCCACTGATAGTACCATGCTGATTTTTTATCACTAGCTTTGTAGTATAATTTCAAGTCAGGGACTGTAATGCCTTCTGCCTCATCTTTGATGGCCAGGATTGCCTTTGCTATTCTAGGTCTTTCCTGGTTCCAAAGAAATTTTAGGAATGATTTCTCTAGGTCTGGGAGGTATGCTGGTGGTGGCTTGATAGGGATGGCTTTAAAATTGAACAACAATTTTGGGACTTTGCCCATCTTCACGATGTTGGCTCTTCCTGTCCTGGAGCAAGGAATATCTTTCCATTTTCTGAAATCTTCTACAATCTCTTTTAAGAGTACTATAATTTTCCTTGAAAGGATTTTTGACTTCTTTAGTTAGATTAATTCCAAGGTATCTCATTTTACTCAGTACTGTTTTAAACGATACTGTTTCTATAGTTTCTCTTTCAGTGTGTTTGTTATCTGTGTAGAGGACTGCCATTGAGTTTTGGGTATTGACTTTGTATATGGCTATGCTACTGAATTTCCGTATCAATTTTATTAGCTTCTTGGTGGAGATTTTTGGATCTTCCAAGTAAAGTATCATGTCATCTGCAAATAGTGATAATTTAATTTCTTCTTTACTTATTCTTATTCCTTTTATTTCTCTCTCTTGTCTAATTGCTGTAGCTAATGATTACAGAACTATATTGAATAGGAGGAGTGATAGAGGACATCCTTGTCTTGTACCAGATCTAAAAGTACAAGACTTCAGTTTTTTCCCATTTAGAATTATGCTACCCATTGGGTTTTCATAAATGGCTTCTATCAGATTGAAGTAGAGGCCTTCTGTTCCAATTTTCTGTAAGAATTTGAGCATGAAGGAGTGTTGGACTTTGTCAAAAGCCTTTTCATCATCAATTGAAATGATCATGTGGCTTTTAGTTTTCACTCTGTTGATATAGTGTATTACATTTTCAGAATTTCAAACATTGAGTCATCCTTGCATACCTGGAATGAATCTTACCTAGTCATGGTGTATGATTTTCTTGATGATTTGCTGTATTCTATTTGCTAGGATTTTATTGAGGATTTTTGCTCCTATGTTCATGAGGGAGATTGGCCTATAGGTCTCTTTTTTAATTGCATCTTTCCCTTGTTTTGGTATCAGTATAATACTTGCCTCCAGGAATGATTTTGGGAGGACTGCTTCCTTTTCAATTTCCTTGAAGAGTTTGAGAGTATAAAACATATATTCTCCAAAAATTTATTGTAGAATTCAGCTGTAAATCCATCAGGACCTGGACATTTCTTTGTCTGTAGGTTTTTTATTATATCTCATATTTCATTGACTATTATTGGGCTACTGAGAGTGGTTATATCTTGTTGGTTCAGTTTTGGAAATTTACACCTTTCTAAGAATCTGTCCATTTCATCTGTGTTTTCTATTCTCTGATAGTAAAGATTCTCAAAGTAGCTTTTGGTAATCTTCTAAGTTTCCACTGGGTCTGTGGTGATTATACCCTTTTCATTTCTTGTTGCTTCTATTTGATTTTTTTTTCCTCTCCTGTTTTTGAGGAGATTATCAAGGTGCTTATCAATTTTATTTAATATTTTATAGAACAAGCTTCTTGATTTCTTAATTCTTTGAACTGTTTTATTCATCTCAATTGAGTTCATTTCTGCTCTAATTTTTATGATTTCTTCCCGTACTTTGGGCTCTGGATTTGGTTTTCTCTTCTTTTTCTAGAGGTCAGAGGTGCAGCATTAGGGTGTTTATTTGTTATTCTGTTTTCCTAATGTGTGAGTTGAAAAGTATGAGTTTCCCTCTGAGAACTGCTTTCGTCACATCCCATGAATTCCTATAAATTATGCTTGAATTTTCATTGAATTGTAGATATTGTTGAATTTCTTGTCTGATTTCCTCTGTGACTTATTGATTGCTGAGTAGGGTGTTGTTTAATTTCAATGAATGTAGCAGGTTTTCCTGGTTTGTTTTGTCATTTATTTCTAGTTTCATTGCACTGTGGTCTGACAATATGCATGGAATAATTTCTGTTTTCTTGCATGTTCTTAGGCATGAGCTATGGACCTTTATGTGGTCTATTTAAGAGAATGACCCCAGTGCAGCTGAAAAAAATGTGTATTCAGGTGTTTTTGGGTGGAGCATCTGTATATGTCCACTTAGTCCATTTGTTTCAATCTCTTGTTCAGTTCTACTACTTCTTTGCTAGTTTTTTGTCTTTTTGACTGATCTCTTTGTGATAAGGTAGTGTTAATATCTTCTTTTAACACTGTGGTATTTGATATGAGATTTTTCATATCCATGAAGACTTGTTTTACATAGTTGGGTGCTCCAGTGTTTGCTGAAAACATATTTATGAGTGTTACCTCTTTCTCTTGAATTTATCCCTTATCCAGTAAATAGTGGCCTTCTTTATTTTGCTTGATCGTTCTTGGTTTGAAGTTGAAAGTATAATTGCTACCTCTGCTTTTTTTCTGATGTGCTGGGGCATGTAATATTGTTTTTCTTCCTTTGACTTTAAGCCTATAAATGTCTTTTTGATTTAAGTGCATTTATTGTATACAGCGTATGGTTGGTTTTTGTTTACTAATCTACTGTGTCAGTCTATTTCTTGTAATTGGTGAATTAATTCCTCTTACATTTATTGTTATAATTGAAATGTGTTGACTTATGATAGACATGTCATTTACCTGCTGTTGTTTACTCCTTTTTGTCCAGTGTTTAATTGTTTTCCCTTTTTTTTGAAACAGGGTTTCACTGTGTGGTTCAGGCTGGCCTCAAACTCACTTTGTAGCTCAGGCTGGTCTCAAACTCACAACAACCCTCCTGCCTCAGCCTCCCAAGTGCTTGGAATACAGGCATGCACCACCATGCCTGGCTTGTTTGCCCTATTTATTGGGTTTCTTCTGTTCTGGTTGGTGGAGTTCTGATCATTTTGGTCTCTTTCTAGAACTTCTTTCATTAATATGTGAAGGGTTGGCTTTGTCATCATGAAATTCTTTAGTTGGTCTTTCTCATGGAATTATTTCACTTCTCCATCAAACTTGAAAAAGAGTTTTGCATCTGGCCTGGAATTTATTTTCATAGAGGATTTGAAATACTGTGCTCCATACTCTTGTTGCCCTTATGGTTTGTAAAGCCCATCAGAATTACAGAAATGTTGTCTGTAATTCTGATGGGCTTTACTTTTAATGTAATCTGCTTCTTGTCTCTAACAGCTTTAAGTATATTCTTCTTGTTCTGGATTTCTGGGATCTTTACTGTTATATGTCTTGGTGTGTTTTTGTTTGGGTTGAAGTTATTTGGCATTCTGTGTGTTTCAATTGCCTGAATGTCAGATTGTTTCCTCATTTTGGAGAAGTTTTCTCCTATTACTTCTATTCATATTCTTTTTATACCATTTGTATTGACTCCATCTTTCTCATTGATGCCTATTAGTCTCATGTTGTTCATCTCTGCATTGTCTTGAAGGTGATTAATTATTTTTTCTGGATCCTAGTTGTTTTTAAGAGATCTTTTCTTACCTTTTCACTAGGTGCACCAATGTCCTCAATATCTGACACTGTTTCACTTTCACTCAAATGGTTTTGCAGGCCTATGGTTGAGATTTTTAAGTTCCTCTATATCTCTGACTCTGCTTCATGCAATCCATTTCTTTCCTGTATTGCTCATTGAAGGAGTCCATCATTTTTCTAATCTCTATTTTTTTATCAATTCCTTCTTTAGATGCATCTATTAATTCTTTTATAGCAAAATTTTTTTCAGGTTGGGTTTCCTTATATGTCTCTGTATTTGATTCTTACTTCCATTGTAATTAATTCACAGATTTCTTTTTTGTTTCAGAAATTGATTCTTCTTTAAGTTCCTCTGTATCTTTCTGCTGTTGCTTATTTACCTCTGACACTATTAATTCATACATTTCAGCTGAGCTAGGGTCCTCTGCACTTGCTTTGGTTGGGTACTGGGTTTCCTCCTCATTTTTCTGCTTTTGATTCTTTACTTCAGACGCAATGAGTTCAGAAATTTCTTTTTTTGTTACAGAAATGAATCGTGCTCTGAGTTCCTCTATACCTTTCTGCTGTTGTTTCTTTACTTCCATTATTAAGTTATACATTTCAGCTGAGCCTATGTCCTCTGCACTTGTTCTTGGTAGGCTCGAGACCTGAGATTGCATTTTGCTCCTTCTCTTTGTCATTTTGTATAGCTCTGACTTTTGACCTTTTCTATAGAGCATTGGTGCAGTTATAACCTTAGCACCTACTGAAGTTGGGTAGAGATTTATTAAGTTTGGGTTTATCCATTTATTCCTAGCTTGAGTCTTGCTCTTGTGTTAAGCTCCTTCCTGCTACAGCCCTTGAAGTGAACTTGTTGTGCCCCTCTGGCACATCAGTGAACCTATGTTGCTCTTCTGTTTTGCTCCAGGTCCAGGGGGTGCAGGGGAGCTTAGATGCTCTCTCACACATTCGTTCGTGCCTGAGTTTGGGCCAGACGGGAAGGCCAGACTTTTCCGGAGAAAGCGAGAGGGTGGGATGGAAAGGGTCCGAGAATGCAGGGGCAAGACTCACTCAGGGGATGGCCTGGACTCCATTCTTTGGTGCAAGGGAGCACAGGAGCTCACCTCCACACTCGCAAGGCCTGAGCAAGTGCTAGATGTGAAGGCTGGAGCTTTGTGGAGAGAGTGAGAGAGCGGGGTAAAAGGGGTCCGTGAATATGGTGTCAAGACTCACTCAGGGGCTGGCCTGGGCTAGATCCACCAGAACAGGGGAGTGCAGTAGCTCACCCCCACACTTGCCTGGCCTGATTGGGTGGGATGGGAGGGCTCGAGGTTTCCCAAGAAAGCTAGAGGATGAGGTGGAAAGGGTCTGAGAATACGGCAGCAAGAGTCCTAAAACAGCTTTGGATGCTGAAAAGGTTAACATTTTAAATGGGAGAATAAGCTAAATAGCCAACAAGCACACAAGAACCAGCAGGATTCCAGACTTAGCAGCCTAAAATTGCAAAATAGAAAAGTCACTTTGAGAAGAGCTCCCAGGCACCACTTTGTAGGATGGAAGAGACATACGGAATTTGTTACTTTGGATATTGTTCATAGAACTCACAGTTCAGGTACACAATGCTGCCAGCCAAGAGAGAAGGAAGCCTGGCTGTGGCTCTAGCTTGTAGCTGACTTGGTTGTCTTATGTTGTATTGGTTTTAGGCACATGCAAAATACAAGACTCGTGGGATCAGAAAACCTTGTACCTAGATTTCAGAAGAAGTCTTTGAAAGCCAGGCAGTTTGGCCATGTGAGGGCACAACCTGGGAAGCTCTTTATACCATTCATCCATGCCTGTTTTCCATGCAGCCCTGACTTAGATCCAGCTGATTATGGATTGAAATCACTACAAACTATGACGTAAAAATACACCTTTCCTGTTTTAACTTGTGCTTTCAAGTATTTGGTGCTAGGAATGAGAAAGTGACTAAAATAGGTATAAATACAATGATCACATGGTTATATACCCATGCTATTTCAGCTGAAAATCCTGTGTTTATTTTTAATTATCTCTGTGAGTGTGTATGTGTGTGTGCTTATTATTGCCCATGTTCTGTCAGCAGAAAGCAGGGAGTGATCAAGGGAGAAAGGAATACTTATATCTCCTTCCAGGTCATGCCCAGAGTGACCATCGCTTCACATCAGCCTTTGTCCCCCAACACCACATCTACAAACTCAATAGCATACTAGTCCAGTACCGCACACCCACAAATCAGTCATTTCCACAAAGCCCCACAAGAGTTGGGAGTGCATGACAATTTGGGGGGACATCTAGATATAAGGTGTAACATTCTATTCTTATTAGTACGTTATCAGTAATAATGATTATATTCTTTGTGAATTATATGTAGTCACACATCTTATTTCTCTCTTTAAACCAGCTCCCTTCCCTCTCTCTTCCTTTCCTTCATCTGTTCATTCCCTTCACAAGTTTTTGCCAAAGTTCAGTGTCCTTACATTGAAAAAAAATTGCTATTTATGCTTTCGAAAGTACGCTTCAAATTCATATTGAGCTGTGGTTGTGTAAACAGCTTAAAATATAAGGGAGTGATAATAACATTGGTTATTTTATAAATGGCTGAAACAATGCTGTATTTGAAGAAAGCCATTTGAAAATTAGTAATCATTAACAGAAAATTATGACTTTTGACACATAATTATGTATATTGCCACAGAAAGCAGTAAGTTTTTTTTTATCTAAAGAACCAAACATTATTACTCGTCTTATAAGAGCAAACATTATAGAAATAAATCAAAAGGTTAATTAGCCAACTAATGGTCAAATAACTTTGCGCATAAGTTCATGTGAATCCAAAGATCATCTGCTCATCCCTTGATTATAAAAGATGGTTTTTGCCTAAACTTCAAATGTTCATATGTTTGACTAAAATTCATGTGAAAAAAGTTTTGCTTGACCTATAATTTAGTTTTAAGAAAAATTGAGGGCCAAATCCCTCCTCCTATAAGTAGAAAACTATGTCATTAGAAATAACTCTTCTCTTTCAAACCTTAGGAAAAAAAGAGAAGAATCAATAATAAATGTTCATAGATTTTTTGTTGATTGAAAATTGTCCAACTCCTAAAGGATTTATGTAGAAAATTAACCTGCTATTAATGTATAAATGAAATAAAATGTGGCAGCATCACTAATCAAGAAAATGCAAATTCATTTTCTTGAATTTGATACCATTTGATCCAGTTAGAATGATCTAGTTATGATGCTAAATTCCTGTCTAGTACACAACAATTGGGCATATTTTAAGATAGCATTTTTGAAAGAGGTAAGCTAAAATTAAGGTCATTGGTGAATCCTAACACTACTTGATAGATAAGTTTAAGAAAAGAATAGAAATTAGGATATACAGTGAGACTTTGAGCTGTACAGGTTCAGAGAAAAACCAACGCTAGGACACAGCTAAAAATCAGAGATTTGCACTTCAAGGAGAGCAGGCTTAGGTGAAAATATATCTCTTTGACACCTTGATCTAGTAACCTCCAGTCTGGTATTTTGTTAGGGAAGCTCTCGCAAAGCAACATAGAGCAGTTCTTGGAAAACTGACCTTTAGAAAGTTTTGTATGATATTTTTTCATTGGGAAATAAAGTAAGAAACAACTGAAACTGAGAAATTAGTCAAGAAATAAGATGAACATTCTTTAGAAACAGTGTAAGCCTCAGTAATATTAGTCCAATTTCCTTAGTCCAAGGCTAGAGATTAAGAAATATCTAATGATGAAGAGACTCCCTCTTATGCTTCTGTTCGGTTTAGAGTATCACTTTTCCTTTGTTTAATTTTAATGTCTCATCTTGTGTTTTCCTATTTCAAAATATAGAGTTGCTCATATAGAAAAACCATATTGTGATTTCCTTTATAGCTTTTTGGCTTATGGAAAAGTTCCAGAGTGATTTAAATGGTTGCTTAGTCTTTAAGTACATTCAATTTATGCCTTTAACTGAAGATTATGTATGTATGCCATGAATACTCAATCACAAATGAAATTAAGTAGTACTTTTAGGGCTGAGGAAATAGCTCTGCAATCTAAGCACCTACCTGGCAAACTCAAGGACTGAGATTCAGGTGAGTTTTCCTGAATTTTGACATTTAAACATACGTATGAACATGCATCAAACTGAGTTCTTCCAAGTTTTATTAAGTGAAATGTCTAAGAACACATGATCTGATATGAGTACTAGATAGCTAAGTACTCAGGTACTGCATGCTGTGCTAGCCCCAGAACCCTGGGCACCCTGCTGGCCACTCAAACCCACGTGGTTGTGCATGCCTCTAATCTCACCACTGAGGAGGCTGAGATAGTAGGATCTCTATGAGTCTGAGCTGCATAGGAAGACCCTGTACCAAACAAACAAACACGCTAAGAAATAATAAAATATCTTTAAAATTTTTTTGAAAAAGAGTACTTTTAATAAAATCATTTTGCCAAAAATAATGGGAAAGGAGGCAGTTAATAATCTTAGCTATCTAGTACTCATATCAGATCATATGTTCTTAGACATTTCACTTAATAAAACTTGGAAGAACTCATTTTGATACATGTTCATACGTATGTTTAAATGTCAAAATTCAGGAAAACTCACCTGAAACAGCCTCCTTTAGGACATACTTAATATGACAGAGAATTGGGAAAGTTGTGTGTGTGTATAAATGGCAGAATTCTTTGTACACTAATTTGAAAGCCTATAGCCGACATAGTTTGAATTTCCAATGTGTTTCTTTCTCCCCTGGAGATCAAACTTGGGAACTTGGGCTAGACACTTACGCCACTCTGTTTTTGACTCAGTAGTTCAAATTGGTATGAGCCCAATGTAAATCTTGTCAGAAGCAAAAATTAATTGAGTAATGGAACCTGTGGGCCACAGTGGATAATTACCTTGATTCTTTTGTCAGGAAGGAATAATTAAAGTAAAGAAAAGGCATTTATTTAGAGATAAAGAAAAAATCACAGGACTCATGAATCCCTTCTTTGAAGATACTACAAATTCTCTGGACTGTGCCAATTATTACAACTTCAGGTCCACTATTCAGTGAAGATCCTGGAATATGGCATAAATTGAATCATAGCAAGAAGGCCTGAAACAAGAGAGTAAACTAGATCATGTCACAACTATTTGTAAGTTTGGAATCGTGAAACCAGTTAATCGGAAGGAAGACCCTGGCAAAATTTTAATGTGTATGTTCTACAGACATACTTCAAGTATTCCTCCAAAAGTTATGTCAGGGTGATAGAACTCATGTTATTTGTCATCTTCATTTAGTGTTACATAATCTTTACTCCTTAGCTATCCGAGGATGAAGCATTCAGAAATTTATTTAACCTATTCTTGTCATAGACATTAAATTGAAAGAGTGCGACTCACACTAGTGGTTTAAGACTTTTTCTCAATTTAACATTTAGAATTGTTCCTATTTTTATCTTTAAATTTAATATCACATTTTTGTGAATCAACAGGATACCCCGTGGATGAAAGGAAATCCGCATGTATGGGACTCGAAGCACTCATGCCCATGTGGAGCTGCCAGGCCACGTGAGATCGCGTTCTCCCTGAACATTAGTTCCCACTCATCCCGCACAGGTTGAGTGCTGTGGGACTGAGCTTTGGCTCATCCAATCAGGGTATCTCTCGAGGAAGTAGTTGTTTCTTTCAAGTAAGTAGTTCAAAAAGGGGGAAAGTGGAGCAGCTGCTCCCGAAGAAGAGGACACTGCAGACTTCATTCAAATTGATGCTAATTTCTCCAGAGTGATCCATTGAAGTGCTAATGAAGTAGTCTCATTGCCTCTGGCCTAAATGTACTGAACTTTGCTTTCTCTTTTAGCTGGCACTACCTCTGTGGAGAAAATGAGTACAATAGCTGTGGTCCTGGCCTACTGACAGGCAATTTTCACAAAACAGTTTACTCGGGGTAATTATAAAAGTGGTGCTGTGCTACAAGTGCTCTTTTTTTCTTATTTTAAAAATGAAGATACAGTGAGTATCTTGCTGATGGCCCTGAAAGAGAGCCCACATCTATTATTTCCAGAATTTAATACTGAAACAGGAAACAAAACCCCATGGGCTTACTGATTTAAACTTTCTGTTATCCCCAAAGATCATTTTGGAATGTAGAAAAGTCTACTCAGGAATTGAAGCAATTACCATTCAACTTATCAAAGTTATAGTTTCAAAAATTGACCTTTCTTTTAGGCTTTTAAATTAAGCTCACAAATCTTAATAGACTGCATACATCCAGCATATTTTATCAAAGTTTGACACTGAGTAACTTTACTCTCATCTACAAAGCAACTGTGCAACATCCAAGAAAAATTGCTGAATTTAGTATTTATAACTTGCTTTCTAAAACCCAATGTTCAGAATTTAACCAATTCTGTGAAATCTGCAAGTATAAATAAAACGAGTTTACCTATACAATAAATATAGTTGGTCTTTGGTCCTGCAGAACCACACACCCATTTCATCAGCTTCTGATACAGTGTATTGTCAAGTCAGTTCCTTGTACATATATTCTAACTTTGATCTACAATGCAGTTCCTTTAAAATATTTGTGGGAATATAGTTTTACATTTGTTCTCTCATTGAAGTTTCCTTATTGGTAGCATATCATACATAAGTTAGCACATATGTATCCTTGCTTATCATTTGTATTTTCTATTTACTCCAAAATAATTTTAATTTCATTTAAAATTTTTGAACTTTTCTATTCTCTATGAAGTCTATAGCTTTTAATCCTCTTGTAGTCTTCCTAATGTAATGTTCATTTCAGAAGTATTTTTTTCTTACCTTTTAATTTACAGTTCTTCATTGGTTTATGTTGTCATTTTACATCTTGTCTATTCATTTCATTTATGAATTTAATTAGTCCAAATATTTACTGAATAAACTTTATTTTTAGAAATTGAATAGTGCAAATATTTTAGAATTTGATAGTCCATATATTTTGATTAAAATTTACTTTTATAAATTAATTTAAATCTTTTAAAACAGTAATTCATAGGTTTTATAAAAATTTACAAATTTCTATTTCATTAATTAATACATGTTTGGAGTTCTTTAGTTGGGAAATATCTTGGGGAATAGTCTCACATGCATTTTTATTTGCTTGAAAGTTAATTCTGTTTGTTGGTTAGAATTGAATAAACATGAGATATGAGTTTCTTTAGCTATGAGTAGGATAAGCCCTTGGTTCTGTAGAAATAAGGCCCCAAAATTTACCATCTCTAACTGCAGAGTAGTCTTCTAAATGTAATGTCTTGACTAAATGTCTGGCTTAGGTGTCTTTGTCACTCTCTCCATTCTGATTGTATACAGATTGAGGCCAAAATCGCTGGCCACGCCCCTTCTGCAATTCATTTACATTGTCACCAGTCATGAGTTAGACATGACCTGCTCTTCCTGGAGCTGTTCGTACTCTCCCAAGAGCACTTAGTATCTTTGGAATAGTCATAGTTGTATTTTAAACTTCCATGGATTATCTTATCAATAATTATTTTACTACAATGGGAAATAATAAATTCAACTTACTACTCAAGGGATTTGCACCAGTGTGCGTATGAACTTTTCCTCTCAAAAATGAGACTGAGTGCTCCTCATCTAGCAGGATGCAATAACTTTATATTTTAGACACTGATTATTTTTTAATTTATTCACCTTTATTTACTTAGAATCTAATACATTTTAAAAGATTCTTTCATTAACATCATTCAAATACTCACTTGTAGTAAATTAATGCATATATAAATATTAATATGAATCTTTGTGTTAAAATTGGGTTCTGCCCAAATAAAAATTGTGCATATTTGTAAGTAAAACACAATGTTTTGATATATACATGCAATGTAGAATAGCTAAGGAAAGCTAAATATATATATATTATATATATATATATCATCTTTATTTAACATATTTAACATTTTGTTTGTATATGTATATAGTATGAAAACAAATCCTACTACACACAAAAATATTCGTGTATTTACATCAGAAAGTTATTCACAAATACTAATAATGCTTTTTAAGGACAAGTACAACTGTTATTATCAAGTTTTACTTTATAAATAATGTTTATCTTAAGATTCAACAATTATAACTTCCTACCTGCTAAACTGAAATGGTAACAGCCATATCGAAAGATCCAGACTTGCAACTCTTGAACTCTTTGGGGTTTATCAAACATATTAGGGGCTTTTTCTTCATAAAGAAAATTGTAATTAGACTCAATTTTAAACTATTGATTATTCTTCAAAACCCTCTTTACATTTCCCTTGTAAACACCTGTACTCTTTATGAGGTACAAAGGTAACATACATAAAGTAAGCAACTTTTGTATGTAGCTCTCCAAAACACTACACAGTACTGAGAGATGTATTTTGACACAAATTTCTCTATTACTCAGTTCTTGGAATACTCAATTTCTCTTATTTAACTTTATATTATCTTCACTTAGGTCAATCCAAATCTTAATAAATGATGATTTACAAAATTCAACCTTTGAATTTTATAGAATATAGATCCATAAGACTTTCTCAGTTACCTATTGCTATATAGTAACCTTCAGAAATTAATGGTTTAATCTAGCTGCTTTATTTTTTCTCATGAGTCTTTGTGCTATAGCCAGCTAAGTAGAAGCCTTGTCTGGGATGTCCAAAATGGCTCAGTCACACAGCTGGTGACCGGTGCCTCAGATGGGCCTGTCAAATGAAACACCTTTATTCTTCTTTGCTTGGCCTTTGTACATGGCTTGAACACCTCACGTAGTGGTGGCTGACTTCTGAGAGACCTATGGTGAAACCTGGCAGTCCTTTCACACCTGAGTTTGAAAGTCCTGTAATATTCCTTCTGACACATGTTATTGTGAAGGACAGTCACAAACCTTCACAGAAAATGAAACAATCTCCACTGTTTTTGTGTTTTTTTTTTCTTTTCTCTAAGAATTGGCATAAATGCACGCATAGACAAGGAAGAGTTGGTGTTTTATCTGGGGTGAGTTACCACAAATCTAGGACAAGTCATATTCTCTTTGGTGTCTCTTTGCACTCCTATACTGAGCTCTCTTTTGCATGGCAGAAAGTATGAGGTTTTAGTGTGGAATGAAGTAAGACTAGGCAAGTTAATATTTGGTGTCACCCTTTGTTCCTGTTGCACCAGCCACCATGGCATCACTTGTTAACTAGTTGAAATATTGAAATCTATTTTTAGGTGAAAACAGAACAAGCTAAGCTTTATTTTCTCAGGTGCTATTACAGCTATCCATGTGTGAAAGGATTTTTCTCTTCCTTCTTGTTACTGTCCATATTGTGGTGTTATTTGTCCCACTTCATCAAAACAAAGAATTTCTAAAAATATCAGAATGAACTGACTCTAAAGTTTTTGAAATATGTCTGAGTATTATGAAAAATTAGAACTATACTTACGCATAAAATACTGTGGTTTCATCCTTTCCAACATCTGAAGTGTTCAAGTTAATGGAAAAATACTGCTCTCCAACAGTAAAATGCGACAAATGAAATAAATATAGACATTTTACTGATTCAGTAGATTTGAAAACTCTGATAACGTACATCTGACTAGTTTACTAGTTAAAACTTTCAAATATAGCAGATCTCATGTTTCTTGTTTTATGTCTTCAATATAGGGTCCATAGGGTCTCACTATACAGATTAGATTCATAATGATTCTCCTGTTTTCAGCCTTGTAAACATTAGGATTACAAGTGCACACCACACGCCCAGTCTCACTCACCATCTCACCATGCCCTGGGGATGGGGCCAGCACTGTACATGGGGGATCCAACCGTGACCCCGATCTCATGTTTCTGACAATACTTAATACATAATTCTGTAATGTGACAAGGCAATTATTCATTTTATGGAAATTTGTTTTGATAATATTAATTCTAATGAATATGTGTATGTATCCACACATGTTTTCTTAAACTTCGAAATATGATCAGCAACAGTTTAAAGTAATTTGTGTCCAGATTGCATATCATGGTTGGTATAGCTGTCTATCTTTAATATTATCATTCGTTACATGAATCCTTCCTTTTTCTCTTCTGTGCAACTCACCTTACATTGAATTTGTCTTTAAGTTTATTTTCCATTATAAGTTCATAGGGTTATCATCGTTACTGTTAGCCAAGTTAGAGTTGCAAAATACAACAGAAAATTAGGACTACTTTAATACACGTATTTCTTTTTAGAGCACATGTATTTTTCTCTTCGGTCATGTAGTGGAAATCTATGGCTCTAATTGAATAAATTATGGTTTGAAGAATAGTCACTGTTAACAGGAATTGTTGTCCTTCATTTGTTCTGTTCCATTTCCCTTGTGTGTACAGTCAGCCATTGTTATGACTTTGTATCTGGTAATGTGAAGTTTTTTGACTACTTTTATCTAAAATTATTTTCCAAACATTTGAGGTAAAGAACAAAATAGACAATATTTAAATTTAAAAACATAATTATGAGAAAAAGCACATTGGCATTAATCCTGCTCACAATGTTTTCCCTTTCATTGACAAGACTTACCCATGTTCTTGCTACTTTCTGAAGCAGTTCTGGAAGTCATCTTTCCTGATGGACCTTAAGAGATGGTCAAAGAGTGGCATGCAAGTGGAAGCAATTTAGTGGAAATGTTAGTGTGCCTTTTCAATGGATCAGGCACTGTGTAAATTCTAGCTCTTCTGTAAAGCTGACATGACCATGAGAGGTAAATATCTGCATCCATTCAGGACAGAAAAGCAGTCACAATTGCACCTGAAGAAACTCTGGAAATGAGGACTTCCAGACCTGCTTTAGAAAGTGACAAGAATGATGGACAAATGCTTCCTCAGGGCAGTGGGGCTAATTTGGGGTATTAATGGCAATGTGTTTTTAATTGTAATGTAAAATAAATAAGTTAATATTCATCGTAATTTTTGATAATATAGCATAGGCCTGCATTTCACAAAGTAGGCATAGTTATCACTGAGCTCCCTCAGACACCTGGTGAGTACACCAACGAAAAGTTCAAAATAAATTTGTATGGAAAAAATTCAAAGTGGGTAACAAGATTTTTTGAAATGGGATGGAACTGTTGAAAGTGCATGGATGAATTAGAATAGAGTAGAGATGTTATCTGGTTGATTTTCTCATTTCTCATAAAAAGTACTTAATGCCTGCAACTCATAGGAGGAAAGTTTGCACTTGTGTCAGTTTCCAGGTTTCAGGCCCTGATTAGCTGTCCCCAAGGCAGGAGCATTATTGGAGATGGGAACAGTAGAGCTCACCTCATGGCCACTGGGAAAGCACTGGAAGGGAAAGGACTGTGAAGAAAGTCCAGTGCCTGCAGTTGAGAGCCCATGGCCCACCCCAAGCACCCAGACCTGTGCTCTGCTAACCCTGTAGTGGCTCCCACCACAGACATGTCGACCATTAAATCTCATTATTATGAGGAACATTCACACTGAACTGTCAAAGTATGAGAACCTAAAGTGCTATACATCATTACTTTGGAAATCTTTCTACCCTTTGTCTTTGGGTACATAGAGTATTGAATTCTTCTTGGCTGCTCTCTGTAGTAGAGGGCAATCATTAGCATCTTTTCTGAGTGCCACATTCACAGAATAATGTTGATCTTGTAAAACTGGTGAGAATGATTGTAGTTGTGGAAATTAGTGAATGGTAGGCATTTAGCTTGGTCCTCAGCCCCTTTGTTGCACCAGTTTGTCAGTAACATTGACTTAAAGCAATTGAGAAAGGTGGGACACTAAATGGAATTCCTGAGTAAATGACTATTGTACTTTCTGCTTGACTGTTAAGGCTGTATATGTACTGTCCATTTTGTCCCTAGGAAGAAATTTCAGTTTGAGATTTCCCTTACCACTGGAGGATGCAAGAAAAATACAGTTCTTAATATTTTCAAAAATTAATAATTTCTTTTATTAACAAGTAAGAGATATCCAACAGAACAAACACAAAACAAACCATTAGAATCATAAAGAATAAAGATGTTTTAGAAAATCTCAAGTTATTTTCCTTGGACAAGCATTGGGACACCTAAATTAATTTTGATTTCTCTTCATGAGAAAGAAAAATAAAGAACTTGATCAGAGTAGAAAACCTAAATGTTTTAACTACAATTTCAAATGGTCTCTTTCTCTCCATTTCTGTCCTTGTCTCTCTGTATAAAAACACATGCGTCCACAGACACACATGGAGAGGGTATTTATCAACCAGCTCTTTCTGAGAAGTGCAACTCGCTGATACACACTGCTACCTGAAGGTAACAAGTGGCCTTGCATTGCTTGACTTATGCTGGTTTGGCTGAATTGTTGGATTCAAGGTAATGTTCTTCCTTAACTTGGCTCCTTATCCTGGGACAGACATAAGTCTGCACTATGTGAATTTTCTCTGTGTTCCCAGCTGAAGTGGAGGCAGCTGACTCAGTGAATTTATTTTCACCATAGTGTTGTGAGTGGCCAACACTCACAAGTAGTCATATTGCAATATTTGACTCTTAACCACCTACTATTCACTCCTTTTCCTTTTTCCTTTTCATGTTTTTTAGGCAGGGTTTTGCTATGTAGTTGAGGCTGGCCTTGAACTCATTTTGTATCCCAAGCTGGCCTCAAACTTGCAATGACCCTCCTGCCTCAGCCTCCTGAGGGCTGGCATTACAAAAATGCGCCTCCATGCCCAGATTTCACCTATTATCCAGAAGAATACATATGGCCAAGCCCAAGGTCAAAGATCATAGAATATGATTTGTCTATGAAGTCAACTTTAAAGAAACGACGTTAAACGCAGTCACTTTATGGAAATTACAAAGTAATTTTCATAGAAATAAAAGGTACACGAGCTCATTTATCTTTGGGTTTTGTAGCATGGGAAAAATTCAATTGATTTAACAAAAATAATTTTAATGAACTTTTTTTTCCTTAAGAGAATATTTTCCAAATGAACTTTAGCTTAAAACACAAAACCGAAGTACAACACTATAAGTATATATCTTAGGATATTGCACAAATGCTAGGTGTCTATGCCTTGCCCTCATCTTGAATTCCTAAGAGTATGACCTGGAGTAGAAAGTATATTCCTGGATGCAGTTAGAGGCTACGCTTGTAATTGAAATAAACCAGACCTACATGTGTAAATATCATATTACCTCCCTAGTGTAAGAACCTGAAAGAAGAAATAAAACCTGAGAGGTATAAAAGATATAGTAAAACAGAAAGAAAAGAAACTGAAGTATTAAACAACAAAGAGGAAAGAAAAGAGAAAAACATAAGAAAAAATTTAGGGGAAAAACATGCAAGTATATACACAGGATGGCTGTGGTGATTCTACTGAAAATCTCCATCAGTCTTGAAATAGCAGTAAATGCACAGAATGTTCACCTTGACTAACTCTGCAGGCTCATAGCTGTGATCTAAGCAACTACATGGAGTGACGTGTAAGACAAAAGCCAGGCTTGCACACCTGATATCTTGGTCTCTTAATGTGTGCTTTTTCTAATTTCATATCAATTAGTACTATACTCTCTTTAAAGCAAACTTTAGAAAAAGGTAAAGAAAAATAAAGAAACAAAAATTTAAAGTTTATTGAAAGCAAGTGGTAATATCCAAACATATGTCCAATCTTACATAACAATATCTGCTAATCTGAGCAATAGATATAATGATAAAATAATTAATCAACCATTGTTAATCAGCTATTCTAGGTTTAAAAATCTGTACCATTTGTACTATTGTACGTTGTCCTGTTTTTTTCTTTGTTTCTAATTTTTTTCTTGCTTCGCCTTTACTTTTCAAAATAAAATTAAATTAAAGAAAAAAATAGAAAACATATTCCTCCTGACACCGACAAGGTGAATACCATCGTCCTGCATGTCCTCCTGCTCTCAGATCCCGTGAAGAGAGGAAGTGTAGCTGGATATCCTTGCTTATCTCCTGCTCTGCACACATCTGTGTTGCATCTGAGGCACGAGGTGTAGGAAGTCCTTCAACTCATAAGGGAACTGGTAGCAAATAGGCCCAAGATTACTTCTGAAGACAAATGTGATCTTTATTATCTCAAAATTCCAAGAGCCTGACATTCTTACTTGAAGAGAGATACTACATTTTCCTGGGAAGTTTGTTATAAAAACATCATTGAGATCAGAAACAAACAGAAGGCAGGTGATAGAGATTGGCTACAAGCTGTAGTAACCTAAGATGACCAGTGGATGGGACCTGTGGCCATCTGGAGCAGCAGCCAGTGGTGACTGGTGGTGCTTTGCTGAGAGCTGCCTTCAGAGGCAGAAAAAGCTGCTAGACAGGCTACAGAATGGTAGCCAGGTGACTGCCAGCTTCATCTGCCAAGGAGCCCAAGAAGATATCTAGAAGTTGCCATGCACTGTAGTGCTAAAAACCACAGCGCTTAGGACTGAGATGCAACTTCAGAGCCTGGAGCTCTTAACCAAGCCATCCTTGCCAATTTGAGATTTCTATCCAAGTCTAGCAAAAAGCTCAAGAGCTTGGCAACAGTGGTGTTAGCTGAGGTGCTTCAGAAAATGAGGCAAATCCAGACCTGGAATGCTCAGAGATATCACTAAGAATGAGCTCATGCACTGGTAAACACAGAAAGGCACCACAGTGATACAGTTGAGCTAAAGGGCTTGATGGTTTTTTCCCAGGGATGCCAACAAATGAAATATTTGATGTTGGTCTGCTCTGTCAATAGAGTTGGTATTCTTCAGCAACAGTAATTAGATAGTATATAGCAGCAAAAGTGTTATGGCTCCAATAATGCTTAGGTAATACTTCTTAGAAGCAGAAAAAGAGAATCCATAGTTATGTAGATTTCACCAAACTTGAAGATTTCTACTACAAATAAATCTTAAAATGTTTGTGTGAGCTTATAAAGTATAAAAGTCTGTTCTAGTGGACAGGGCTTGATATAATTTTAAATAATACAAATTCTACCCAAATTTCCAGTGAGCCCAGGAGAGAAATTGGATGGAAGTTGTCTAGAATTATAAAACACGCATTTCTTGGTAAAACTATATTCTAGGCACATAATATAAAATGAATCCCTCTGTTCTGTGTCAAAAAAATTCACAGTATCTGTAGGTTTTTGCTTTCTGTAATAGAAAGCTCTGCAAGTGCCCTCAGAAAGACACCTTGTACAGTATACCCTGTACTTCCCAGTGAAGTGGTTGCTGATATCAGTGGTGCTGGAATTAACCCAGTTACTGCCCTATGACTAACCAAGAAAGCAAAAGAAAACATGTAGCACAAAGAAAATCAATGGCTCAAACTGTAACTTTCTCAAACACATGTACTTTCTTTATTGTTACTCTGTAATACATTATTGCTCATTCCCAAAATTGTCACATAGAATCCCATTCTTCAAAATACTTAAAATATGCTTGTAAACACTGCTCAACCATTGAAATGTGTCTAATTACCTATAGATCAAATCACAAGGCTATCAATACACCCAACAATGAGCATACTTATTTGTGTCATGAATGTAACATAGTATTTGCTTAGTTTCACACATGTACAATGGCTTGTATATCTTTAAATCTTGAAAATATTGGTGATTTTCTGTGCATTTGTAAACACATTTAAAGCCTCATAATGTACTATGAAATCTATTGGTAGAGTGCTGAACTTTAAAGGTTCTTTTAATAAAAGAGTGACTTCAAAGTCTGGCTAAGAACACTGGCTGAGGAGTGCTTTGATGTCAAGCTACATAATCAAATAACGTGACAGTGGGATGCAGGAAGGTTGCTTGCAAAGAACTGGTGGCAAATGGGCATTGATTTCAGGTCACTGAAGTATGTCTTACCCAGGAAAAGGGACATCCCGAGTTGTTAGAAATGTGACAGTCACAGAGAATACAAAGCAAAGAAAGCATTCTTTTTCTTTTCTTTTATAGAACAGGCTTTCACTGCATAACATAACCCAGCCTGGCCATGAGTTTGTGGCAGTCTTCCTGCTTCTGTTTCTCAAATGCCAGGATTACAGGTATATGCCACCACCTGCAGCAAGAACGTGTCGTATCTTTATAGTGATATAGAAAAAAAGATAAAACATTTGTTCCTCAAAATACATAAGAAATATTCTGATTCAAATATATTGATGTAAAGCATACTAGAAATATTTCATTTTTATACCTCAGCTTGTTCCTGTATTTAAACTTAATATTAGATAAAGGTTTATTTAATATGTTAAGATATGATTAGCAGAATTTTAAAAAATAGGGCTGATATACCAGTGAGGTGTCTCAGTGCCATAAGTGCCTACCTCAGATGCACAAGGTCCCTAATTTGATCCCCAGTACTGTATGTTGTGCCGGACCTGGATTCCCAGGTATGTCTTACCAGCCTCAAAACTGGGAATGGTTGCTCATGCCTGTGATCCTAGTGCTGGGGAGGCTGGCACAGCAGAATGACTCAGCTGCGTAATGAGACCTTCTATCAAAAACAAAACCAAAAAAAACTTTCTTTAAAGTGTTTTGTAAGAGTATCTCAGAACTTTATTCAGCAATCATTAAGTAATCTGATTGATAAAATTTCAGTTGTGAGTTTTAAAGGAGAATAACCCCAAAGTAAGAAAGAAAACTTCATCACCCACAATGTGCGTGCAGGTTTTTGCAGCCTCCATGCCATTCTTGTTATTGCCATCCTCTGCAGCCTAGTATTTATTCAACATTTACACTGTGAGGCAGCAACATTCTTTTTTGTTCTTTGTTTTAGAAGATACTACCTGTGATATTTATTTCGACATCAGAAGTGATTGACAGGTGGCCACCTAAATATTTCTTTTCTCACCTATCATTGGCTAATAAGTGATTAATATCATTATTTCTGACCCAGTTACCAATGAAATTAACTTTAGAACAAACAAGGCTATCTTTGAAAATATTAGTTGGGTCAGACAAATGACACTCATATATCCGTGTTTGGCAGAGGTGGACATTCAAACAATATTGGAATTTTACTGCAAGGAAAGAAGGATGGAGAGGGTGATATTGGTAATAATTATTTATGGTTTACCTAGCAAGGATTTTGTATTTAGAAGCATCATTTACAAAGTGAGTCAGAAATTATCTAATTGTGATAATCCTTTCTAATTCCCTTTACCGTTCTGCCAGAGTGTAACTGGCATTTTACTGCCATACATCTAATCCTATGTTTTATCAAGCATTCATTGTTTGGTTTGTTCCTATAATGGGTTCCTTTAAAAACATGTAAGTCCTGGGAGGATATAAGTAATCATGATTCATTTTAGAGTATGCAGGAAGATATCAGAACATGTTGACTAGGTTGATAAAAATACTATTGAAAATCATTAATGATCATTAAAACTCTTTCCAGTATAACCCTTTTTTGAATAATTTAGTGATCTACTGATATTCAAAAGTACTAGTATGCATAATAGTTACTCTATTGCACTTCAAGGAATATTGCAATTATAAATTAAGAATTTTCCTAACTTTTCAAAATAGGTTAGGGCCCTCTAATACAGTGTTGTTTTCAAATGTTCTTTCAGGAAAGCTATGCCATTTTTTTCCTGTGGATTCTCCAGCACTAAGTAGTACATTCCATAGGAAGCACTCCATACCTCTGCAGAGTTCAATATGTTCATTAAGAAACTTTACATTTTACTTGTTAAGCAAGATAACATTTCATTTACATTTCTCTTTATACATACTCTATGTATCTTTATGTGTGAGCATCTATCTATCTATCTATCTATCTATCTATCTATCATCTATCATCTATCATCTATCTATTCATCCATCCTTAAATTATTTGTGTAAGAGAATGTTAAAGAAACCATCAATGAAGACCTTTTAGAAAAGCCCAAAGAAAGACGATATACAATGTCAGAAATCAAAGCAAATTTATTTGTTCCAAGGAATAGCAGCAACTTTTAATCCTCAAGTGGCAGCAACCCAATGAGAAAGCCCATTCATTCTCTGCTACAAAAAGTAAGAAAGATACAGACCAAGATCTAGCAGATACCCATTAATAAAGGGGAGAAACATATTAGAATAAGATATGTGTTTTGACAGTCTTGATACTTTTCACCAAGAGCCATACAGAACCTTTTCAACATGGAATGCTCATAGCCAGGTGACCTGTTTATTTCTGTACTATAACCTTTGTATTCACTTTCACTCTCTACCTTGGAAAAATGAAATGTATTTAATTATGCTATTTAAATTTGTCCCTGTCATTTACAATGAAAACCTCAATTGTCTGAGCTCAGTCCTTTCCTGGGATTGCAGTGCTAGCACTCTGTCCATTGAGTGTTTTCACTGCACTCCATCTCTCATGAACCACTAATGCCTGTTTTTAACCATTTGCAAATTACAGTCAGTCTTCAGAAAGCTTTATGACACCTCGCCTTGCCATCTTCTATAAACCAATCATCTGCTTGTTTTTGAAATCATGCAGAAGATTATCTCAATAAAATTGTGTCACTTGTTTTTGTATTTTTTTCTCTGTACTTATTGTTCTACTAAATTTGATATAGGATAGTTTTCTTCCAAGTTCTTCTTGTCTCTTCCAACTGATTATTTCTCATCACCAGCGGAAAAAGATTCAGCTATAAAATCAGACATTACAACCGATTGTCCCCCTCCAATTTTATCATCAGATTAGTGTGAGGTCACCTTTTTTTCATAAACTGAAAGATGAATGTCCTGCTGCAATTGTGTTCTGTGCAGCATGACCTCTTACATGAACGTTGGTGACATCAATGCCCATTCAGTGACTTCGTTATTGCTATGTCGTCCCAGATCTTTGGTAATATATTTACTACTTAACAGGTCTCCATCCTAATCTTCGACATATATAAACAAAAAATATAGTCTGGAATGGTAATTATAACTCTGACTACTTCTTGAGGTTAGTTTCATGTATCCTACACTTCAGCCCTAGTTTTCTTTTTTCATGAAATATATTTTCAAATTTATTGTGAAATAAATTGTATTGATTCAACTCATATAGTACACCTTTCCTTCTTTCTAACTTTTATTAGCTTACAGATATAATTCTACATTGAAGTCACTACACATCATAAGATGCCCTTCTTTTTTGGTTCATACATATGTGACTAAATTGAATTCATAAAAAAGTCAACTATTTGCCCATATAGCATTATTATTCACAATGAGGAATAGAAAGAGAGCAAAGCATATTGCCTTTGGTATAATTCATAAGCCATCCTTATAATCACTTACCTTGATGGAGCTCTCAATGTCGATAAACAAACATAAAATTTTCATAGGTCTTTCACTCATTCTCCCAAGATACTCTCATATTTCTGTTTTTCACTGTGAACTACACTTCATGCTGCAAACTTCTGCTATGATAGTGTAGTTTAAGTTTGGTTTGCTTGTTTGAGACAGTCTCACAAACTTGAGAACTTGTGATCTTCAAACCCATCTCAGAAGTGTGGAGTGGCAGACGCATGTGTCAGTACGCCTAGCTTTTGATCTCATTCCTCACCCAATCTCATGTCAGCAAGAGCATCTAGAGAAACATTTCTTCGGAAACCTTTCTGCCTTGTTCTTAGATTATCCATCTGCAGCATCATTTATAGCTGAATAAAGACAAATTTTCTCCAAAAATAAACAAACATTCTTGTACCAAGCTGTCACGCCAGTTTTCCCTTCATTGATATCTATGATTTACTTCCTTAATTCTTTCAGCCTACTCCATTATAAAATTTTGAGTATCTTGATAACTGCTCATAATCAATCCAGTATAATTGCTCTTAAGCCTCAAATATACTATGAACCTTCATGAATTATGCATATAATTGTTAATACTTCATTTGTTATTTTTCGTGTCCAACCACTGTGTCTCATGGCTACAGTACTGTAAAAAAATTCCTAATTTTTAAAAATGCTGTTGGATTTCTTTTCATGCACTTTTTATAAAAGTCTGAGTGATTTTTGTTAATTATAAATTACATCATGTAACTAATTTGTTCAATGTACTTAAGTTTTTCCCACCTCACTTGACAGAAGGCAAAGCGCTCATAAGTGTCAGGGCATACGTGTACCATTCAACATTCAAGGTTCTCATATTTGGCAGACAGAGCTGAAATAAACTCCACTGACGTGAACGAAGAGGGAGTTTAAGCTTTGTGGTGAGCTGCAGGAAAGTGCTAGAGGATACACGTCTTAGTTACTCTTCTCTTGTTGCTGGGACGAATACCTGACACCCAAAATGAAGGGAGGAAAGTTTTATTTAGCTCACAGTTACTGGAGGTTTCAGTCTATATTCAGCTGGTTCCAAACAGAGTAGCACAGAGAACAATCTTTCATGGTGGCAGCAAAAAGCAAGAGCGCGAGGGAAAGGTAGCAGTGGCTCAAGCTGCCAGCTTCTCTTCCCACTTTACATTGTAATGCAAATCACCTGCCGGGCACGTGCAGCATCCAAACCTGCAGTACCAATCACAAACTCCAGCAACCACCCCATGACTGCAGGGGGCTTTGGAGAGACACCTGCACACAAACCGTAACAATACATTAAGGACATAATAGTTCAGGTACACATATCGTTTTGTGTTTTCCTTAATATCAGATAGTTTTCTTTCTATTTCATGTATTTATCTTTTTTATTTTACTTCTGTGTATTGGCATTAATATTATCAAACATTAGAGTTGAGAAAACTGAACACTATAATAGATGACTGTGGCTACAAAATGAGTAAAAGACAGAAGCTTGTTTCAGTGCTACATTGTCCAGCTCCAAATAATATGCTGTGATTCTTATAAGAAACTATATATTAACCTAGTTTACTTCTTTTTTGGGTTGAATATTACACTTTATTTCACATTACTATTACAGTTATAATCTATTAGAATTCATTTGAAATATCTACTACAAATGAATGATCTATGGCTCCATGGGGCATATATACACAACACTATGTCCAAGGCCATGTACGTAGCTTCTCAGGATAATTCCAGCAGGTTTTCAATAGAATGGCCTATTATTTGTTTGTTTGTTTTTTGTTTTGCTGGAACCCAGGATTGAACTCAGGGCCTAGCCTTGCAGTCAGTCTGAGAAGTGGAACCTCAGCACTGGCTCTCAGGACCCTTGCAAACAGCTTCTTCTGGGACTGCTCAAGATTTAGACAGCAGTGAAGGACATGTCACTGCCACCACCGGCTTGCTGTCCTCATGTTGCATGGTGCCCAGCGCTGTGCTTCCCAGACTTGACATGTACTTTTGCCTTTGGTTTTACCTCTTTTGCTACTTAGTTGGTCAGTGCTCATCTGAATAACATTTCTCAACCACTCTTCATTTTTCCTTTGTTGAATGAACTTTACCAACTGTTTTTACTTGATTTTTTTTTTTTGTTCTGGATGAGAAGAATATGAATTCTTAATCCAAAAGAAAAGACAAGCAATGCACAGCCCAGTGACACTTAGTTAGCAAGTCGCCTTTTTAGAGAGAAGTTACCCATAATCATTTCTGATAAATTGACTTAATCCAGAAGGAGTTCACTTTGTGTGAGGCCATGGGAGCCAGGGGCTAACCTGGTAAGCCCTGTGACCTCACACCCTGCTAGACGTCAGAGTCACGAAGAAACTGAAAATGCCGTGTACTGCTTATATCGTAAAAGTCAGTTTCTGTGAATTATCTATGCAGCTTTAATAAATCATGTTTCATCAACAATATTAAGCATGCTGAAAGGAGATTTTCTCTCAGCTGAGCCTGAAGAAGAGAGCAAGCTTTCCTAATATCTTGTTTCCAGTTTATGAAAACTGGAATGGGGGCACCGGGAAGATGGTTCAATGGAATAAGCACTTTCCTGACAAGCACAAGGGCCTGAGTTCAATCCCCAGCTCCACAAAAAAAAAAAAAAAAAAAAAAAAAAAAAAAAAAAAAAAAAAAAAAAAAAAAAAAAAAAAAAAAAAAAAAAAAAAAAAAAAAAAAAAAAAAAAAAAAA